>JABEZY010273756.1:0-22785 GCA_013467495.1 Gossypium gossypioides
CAAGTGTATGTGTTCTGGTAATGCCTCGTACCCTATTCCGGTGTTGGATACGGGTAAGGGGTGTTACAACATTCATATTAAACCTTTGTTACCAACGCATCTTTCACCACTCTTGAGCTGTCGATTTCTTTCTTCTTATCGAATCACATCTTATTCGTTCAAATCCCATTGGCGCTTAGGTCTGTCAACGATTGTGTCTATTTACAATTCCTGTAGGTTGGTAAGCGAGATCCCTTATATTGGTTAGACTCTATTTTCAGATGTGCAACTGAGTTGCGATTTACTCTCTTTCGTTTTGCTTAATCAATTTCTTTTGGATCTTTCTGAAACCTGTGTTGTCAATTATAGTGTGTATATTTGTGTGTATGACGTTTGAAAGACTAGGTCTAGGTTAATCATATCAGAATTGAACCGAAGGAGTGTGCCGGAGTAGCAAAAGTGTCTCACGGGCATGTGGAGTGAAGATGTGTGTCCTTACCATGTTATTTGGTGTCATAAACGTGTATGTTTCTGCTTTGGCTGAATGTGTAGGTCCTAAGTTGTGTGTGTAGGCTGCTGATTTTTCTTATTATACTAATTATATGGACATAATGCTTTTGGTTTAGTAACACTAGATCTATTAAGGTCACAATCTTTGTTGAGGTTTTGAAAGTTTGAAGGTTTGGCATTGTTGGAACCAAAACTATGTACGGTAATGTAGGTTGTGTTATGTTACTATTGTTGTTTTGAAATATGTGGTCTATATAAATATGCGTTACAACGTGTATAACTTGTGATTCATGTTAGGCTCTACTTGTTGGTTAAGTTATTATTGCTGCATACATGAAATACTGTTGACACATGCCTATTGTCATTGCTTAAATATTAAACTGTTACTGTTTGCATGTTAATAATTGATTGGTACTGCTACTGTTGCTATTACTACCTTCGATAACCTACCATACTGTTGTATTGGGGTTTGGGTTGTTGAAAAAGGAAGTTCAGGCATTAAATGTTGGATCAGTTCACTGATCATTTACTAGTGGTTCACCCACATATCTACAGACGGTTCATCCACATGAGCTCAGGCTCTTACTGATATACTGACGGTTCATCCATAAATACTGATTTAGTATGCAGGGCTATATGAGTTCATGGGAACTCTTATTGTGGTGTGTAGAGTTGGATTGGGTAGTGGACTGCATTGTCATCCATGAGCAAATATATCCTGTGAATTCTGTGAAAATTATGATTTTAATTTGTACTTTGTACTGCATGCCTATATGTTATTATTTACTGCTTTATATACTTACTACTCATGTGTTAAGACCACATTGAGCTTCATAGCTCACCCTTTTAGTTTCCCTCTTTTCCAAATAACTCGTGAGGTTAGGGCTCAAACTCGGCACTCGGAGCACTATCATTGGTTTTGAATAAATGTATTTTAAACTTTGTTTTATAAAATTTGTTTTGGTTCTGTATAGTTTTTTTTATAATGGATTGTAGCATGGGTGCAAAATACAATTTATTTTCTTTTGGGTTTTGCACTGCATTGATGCAAGATGGGCACCCGGTTGCTTTTGAGAGTTGAAAGCTTAATAAAACGGAGCATCGATATACAGTCCAAGAGAAATAAAAGACCACTGTGGTGCATTGCTTGCGCACATGGAGAAACAATTTGCTGGGTTCCAGTTTCGTGGTATTTACGGATAATGTTGCAAACAATTATTTCTAACCCAGAAAAAGTTGTCTCCCAAACAGGTTCGTTGGTAGGTTTTCTTAGCAGAATTTGATTTCAACATGGAGTATATAAGCTAGTGAGAGCCAACACAGTGGCTAATGTACTTAGCCAAAAAGTGGAGTTTGTAGCCATTAGCCAACCTAATAGTTCCCTTTCGGAGCGCATTTGAAAAAGATTGCCCCTGTAACACCCCCAAACCCGGCCTAGAAGTTATGACCATATACTGAGGAATTACATCAACTCGTTCAAAGCTTTGTTTTAAATCAAACTCAATGCATGTTTAGAAAATATAAAATTTTGGCAAAAACTCCTATAAATGATTAGAAAAACCGAAGTTCGAAAACGCTTATTTAAAACCAGAATTCACATTCAAAGTTGTGTGTTTTTAAAGTACTAACATTGGCAGATCATTTCCAGTATTAAAATAGTCATTTGTTAAAAACCATATATTTTACTTACGAGAAATACTTAAGTGGTTACCTAATCTTGCAGTAGAAAATTATCAAAGTTTTAGTTATTTGAAAATCAAAATCTAATTTGTTAGCTCGTGTGATTTGCAGTTTTATACTTGAAAATATCAAATGCCGATGGATAAAACAAAAACCAAACCCAAAACTAGATTACAACCCAAAAATAACTAAAACATAAACCAACATATATTTTAACCTGTAACCAATCCGAGCTCCCGCACACCGTCTAGTCCTAAGTTGGAAGTTAACCTGACACGTATTAAAGAAACGAATGAGCTAGAAGCCCAATGTGTGACTCAGCCCACAAGCATAATTTTGATTTAAGAAGCACATATGTAAATGTCATAACAAAATTTTCTTTTAATGTACAAATAACATATCAAAATATTGTATTACCATAAACATACATCAGATCATAATATCATATTTTCAGAACATATTTTGGATCTAGATATCATATTTTCAGAAACATATATCAGAACAGAATGTCATACCAAACCAGAACAAAAGCATACACAGATTCTACCCCCATCCACTACACACCAACTCCGTCCAACCAATCACACCAATTAGGACTTCAAGAGTCCATCCATCCAATCACACTGGGTCGTGGTGGTATGCCACTCATAATAGTATAGCTGAGTTGCCAAACATATATTGCGATTTAACCCCTGAAAATGTAGTAATACTGCTGGAAAACACTTCCTCCAACAAATCAGAACCTGTCCCAATGCATATGCAAAATCGTGTTAACATACATATGTATCACCTAGGTTGTATGCACGCATACATAAATAGGTTTTATACAAAACGGAACATACACATAATTTATACAAATCATAACATATCATATTTTATGGTCAGATCGGATAATTTATCAAAACATATAACATAATATGAATAACACACATGGTTTACAAAATAGTCATGCTTAACTCACATACCTACTTATAGCAGATCATGTTGCATTATTATACTTATCGAAATTTATTTAACTTACTTCCTACACTTACCTATGTTTGATTTACTGACATTTACGCTTTTTTGGGCCTACATAATACCCCCAAAACCAAATTTTGAGTCCCTTAGTCGACCCCTAATTGGGCCTCAAAATTAGCCCAAAAGACCTACACGGCTTAAAAAGCTAGCCCGTGTGGTCAACACGATCTACCCATACGATCTGCATGATTTCACATGGCTGTGTGTCCCACACGACCTGTATGATATCACACGGTCGTGTGTCCCATACAGGCTACAAAATTACACACGGCTGTGTGCCCCATACGACCTACCCACGTAGGCTTCAAAATCACACACGACCGTGTGGCACACACGGCCTGGCACACGGTCGTGTGGCGCTGAGCAGTTTTGAAAATAACCACTGTTTCATAATTTTCTCAAGTTTCAAGCGATAAATCGAGTTAGTTTCAGACACCTGATGTTATTTATGATAAACCAAACAACAACGCACTCCGAATCTCTTGACAAAAATAGCATACCCAAAGCACCTATTCTGCTGAAAAATATCATGTGACTCGAATTTCAGAATATAAATACACGGTAATGGAAAACACCCGAAAAACGGAACACCATAATGGAAAAATTCATTCCAAAAATGGTAAGAGAAAATTTGGAATGGAAGAATCAACAAAAAGAAAAAGAAAAAGAAAAAGAAAGAGAAAGAGAAAGAAAGAAAACAGAAAAATAGAAAAGATGGTGAAGTGGGAAGTGATATGGAGAGTGAGGGAATTTTTAGGAAATAAATCCTTAATTAATTAAAACCTTTTTAAAAAAACTACCCATTACCCCCACTAAATCTGATTAGTTACAAAACAAAATTTTCATTTGCACGCACAAAGATTCAAACATAAGACCATAGGGTAAGCTTAGACCTTACCACTGAACCAACAAGCTCATTTTGTAATAACTTGCACAGAAATAAGATTTAAGCCAAAAGGCTTGGGATATGAATTGAACTAAAAATTAACAAAATCTCAAAGGAAGGGATTTGAACATAGGATCTCACACACACAAACACAACATTTAACCACTAAAACAAATCAATTCACTTATCATAATTTTCACAATCAAAAATAAATATCCGGATGAGACCACTCTTGGTTTCATTAACCCAATTCCTTCCAACCCGATTTTTGGGATGTGACAACTCTCCCCTCCTTAAAATAATTTCATACTCGAAATTCCAATTGTCACATCATTCACTTAACCACAAAATCTAAAATTTTCTCATTCCAAACTGGTTGTCACGTTATCGCTGTGCAACTCTGATTTCAAAAGCAATCTTAGACAATTGTGTGTCCAAATGGATTGTTACAACCTTAGCCCAATCCTGGACACCCATGGGAAAGTGTATCAATGGACTTTATTGTGCGTCTTCCTAAAACTGATGGGTTTGCGAGCATTTTTGTTATGGTGGTGTAACAACCCAAAAGTTAGTGGTGTTGAAAAGTGTGGTTGTAGTGTTGTAACAACCCGTAAACTGAAATCGTAAATATTTTTATTAAATATTTACGGAATTATATTAGAAGCGAATTGAACTTTAGTTAGGTAATTTTGTTGAATTAGTGCTTAATTAGCATCCAATGACTAAATCGTAAAAGTGGTAAAAGTGAAAATTATTAAAGGATTTCTAATTAGAAATTAAGTAAGGGTTAAAAAGGCAATTATGCCTTCCTAATCTTTAGTGGACGGTAAGAATATATATAGGTTATAAAATTTGTTAGTTAAAAACAAATATAATAAAACATAATTTAAGTTAATAATAAAATATAAAGAAAAGAAAGATAGTGAAGAAAAACAAAAACATTTCCCTTCACCATCTTTTGCATGCCGAAATAGAGAAGAAGAAAAAAAGCTTTCCTCTATTGAGTTCAATTGTTGGAGCTTTATTTGGTTTGTGAAATTTAGTTATTTTCTTGTAATTTTTATGTTTTTAGAATCTCGGTAGCTTAAGCTAATCGACCCATGTTGTATTTTTCATTACTGTTAAATATTTAGGATGTTAGCATTGTTGAATATTTGGATCTTGAGGTGTTATTTTGATAGATTTTAAGTTTAGAATTGATAAAGGATTAAATTGTAAAGTCAATTGATGGTTTTGTGCAATACGGACTAAAATGCAAAAAAATTCAAATTTAGTGGTGAAAATTTGAAATAGAAAGTTAAGCTAGGCTTAGAGTGAAATCGATATAAAAATTGAAGGTTAAATTTTAAATTTATGTTAGTTACGGTTTTAAGGACTAAATTGGATGAAATGCAAAAGTCGATTAAGTTGGCAACATAATGTGAAATTGTTTGTGAATTGATGAAATGTTTTGTTTGTTTTAACCCATAACTAATGTCGACCTAGATCCCTCGAAAAAAAAAAGAAACAAGAAAACCATTTTCGAACTAGATTTTTTCAAACATCTTATGGCTCAGACGACCAACTAGAATCAGGGAAAAGAATTTTCCACTGCTTGTGATGGACATTCAATCCATGGATTAAGACCTTTCCCCATTAAAATTCGCTTGTGTAGGTTGATGGGACCTGACTATATGAGAAATGTACGCAAATACTCCTTCTTGCGGTTGCACAAGACGGTAACCAAAATGTATTGCCCATAGCATTTGCCATTGTGGATTCCGAAAACATGAAATCGTGACAATTTTTCCTGATGAACTTGTGGAGGTATGTTGTTAGACAAGACAACATTTGCATCTTTTTGATAGATCGAAAGGGCTTGCTACGGTTAGGCATTTCGTGGAGATCCATCTACAACATTCGCCACATTATGGTTAACTTTTATAGAGACTTTAAGATTACAAATTGTTGCAAAGAAGTCGTGAACATAGGTAATTCTTGGTTTTATATTTTTTTAATATTTTGAATACATTTACAAACTAAAATGAACATAATTTGTCTTATCAAAATAGATACATAAGGTATGAGATAGAACAACACTATTTCAGACAGAGGCTAGCGAGGCTTTAGGTTGATATGAACCTTAGAAATGGGTTCAAAGTTTCGATGATAGGTCCTAATATGATCATATGACCACCAACTCGGTAGAGGTCGTTAACTCCATCTTGAAGTGTACACATCATCTGCCAATTTCACCTGTTTTTTCAGTTACGTTCTACAAGCTGACAACCTTAATGCCAAGAATGGGGTTGGAACAAGTAGATTGAGGCGGGATACATGTACTACGATAAGGTTAGGAAGGCGATGGATGTCAAGGCCCAGAGGGTGAAGTTAGTGAATGTAGAACTATATTCTCAACCCTTGGAATCTTTTCGGGTGATAGAGTTTGTTGACCAAGTATCTTGGCTAGGTTTTACAGAGTTGATCTTCGAAATAGGCAGTGCGACTGTGGGAGGTTCCAGACTCTTCGGTGCTTATGTGCGCACGTCGTTGCATCATGTGCACTTGCCTCGATATATGTTGAACAATATATCGATAAGGTGTACACACTGGAGCACACATGCGTATTTGGGGAAATGAGTTCCCACCCTATGGGATGTCTCAATATGGGAAGTGTTTTCGCCTACATTCAAGTTGGTCCCAGACTCGGGGCTACGTAGAAAGCCCAAAGGTTGCCCACACATCACAAGGATTCGTGGTGACATAGACTTGAGGGAGACGGTTGAACCAAAATGTTGCGGTCTGTGCAGAATAGTTGGCTACAGTTAAAACAAGTTCCTGTAATGAAACTACCATCCTGAACAATCATCATGGTCAAGTGGAATATAAATTTATGTATCCTATGTTCAAATGTATCTTAAAATTTTTATCAATTAAGCCCAATTTTAGAAGTGGGAAAAGTCAATTCAATTGATAAAAACATTTAAGATAAATTTGAATATGGGGTAGATAAATTTATATTCCACTCGACTATGACGATTGTCCAAGATAGTAGTTTTGATACGGACACTTGTTTCGATTGTGGCCAACTATTCTGCACAAACCGCAACATTTTGGTTCGACTGTCTCCCTCTAGTCTATGTCACCATGAATCCTTGTGACGTGCGGGGTACCTTTAGGCTTTCTATGTAGCCCCGAGTCTGGGACTAACTTGAATGTAGGCGGAGACACTTCCCATATTAAAACATCCCGTAGTGTGAGAACTCGTTTCCCTAAATACGTAATGTGTATTCCAGTATGTACACCTCATCGATATATTGTTCAACATATTCCGAGGTGTGTGTACATGCTGCAATGATATGTGCACATGGGTACCGAATAGTCTAGAACCTTCCACAATCGCACTGCCTATTTCAAAGATCTACTCCATAGGGCCTAGTTGGGATACTCGCTTAACGACCGACGAACTCTATCACCTAGAAAGTTTCCAAGTGCCGAGAATATAGTTCTACATTCATTGACCTTTCTCTCCAAGCATTGAGATCTATTACCTTCCTAAATTCCTCATAGTACACGTGTCCTACCTCCACCTACTTTACTTGTTTCAACCCCATTATCGGCATCAAAGTTGCCAGCTAGTAGAAGGTAGCTAAGAAAACATATAAAATTGCCAGATGACATGTATGCTTCAAGACAGAGTTAATAACCTTTACCAGCTGGTGGTCATATGACCATATCGAGACCTGTCATCAAAACTTTGAGCCTATTGCCATGACTCCATGATACTAAACCACTCCTATAAATTATAATTTGTTTCACCGTTCATATCAGCCTAAAGCCTTACTAACCTCTGTCTGAAACAGTGTTGTTCTAGCTCATACCCCACATATATTTTTTGATAAGGCATGTTATATTCCTTTTATTTTATAAATGTATTCAAAATATTTAAAAAAATATGAAACCAATAATTACCCATCTTCACGACTTGTTTGCACCAATTCGCATTCTTGAAGTCCCTATGGAAGTTAACCGTAATGTGGCAGATGTAGTAGACGAATCTCCATGAAACACCGAAATGCCTAATCGTGAGAACTAGCCCCTTTAATCTATTGAAAATGATGCAAATGTTGTCTTGTCTAAAAACATACCTCTGTAAGTTCGTCGGGAAAAATTGTCACAATTCCATGTTCTCAGACTCCACAATGGCAAACGCTTACATTTCGATTACCATCTCGTGCAACCATAATAAAAAAGCATTTGCTTATTTTCCCATATATCCAAGTCCCATCAACTTGCATAAGCGACTTGCAATGGGAAAATGTCTTAACGCATAGATCGTATGTCCAGAACAAGCAGTGGAAAATTCTTTTCCCTAGTTGTAGTTGGTTTTTAGGCCATAAAAAGACGACTTTTGCAAGTCAACCACAATCCCTGGCACATACTCATGCATATGGGCTAACCACCATTGGAGTTCGTTGTATGATGCATCCCAATCTTTGTACAACTACTCCATCACCATCTATTTAGCCCAGCATGCTTTCCTATATGACACTCGGTATTGAAACCGGGCTTACATGTTAGCAATCAAGACCGATACATAAATGATGAGCATATCTTTCACCAAACGGATAATGTAGTTACAGATTGTTTTTGCCTCAAATTTTCAATAGTCTTGTGTCATCAGTGCCACAGTGCATGTATGAGGCCCAACAAAATTTTGACTCTCCCACAATTGCGACCTCTAGATAAATACAGCTTGTACCCGCCAGCTCCACCCTTTTGCAGACCTCCAACAGTCCCCAACATTTAATGTCAGTTTATAAACAACAACTTTTTAGTCCACAGACACCTTCATGCTATACTGCTTGATGCCACATATGTAGTCCTCCTTGTTTGCGTATTGTTGGCCGACGAACAACTCTTTTGATTTGGAATCTGCTGCTAACCGGTGAGAAGTTACTATATATAGGTACTCAGGGAACTCGGATGCATGCGTTTTATCAGGATCTACGCTCAACATGTGGGCCTTAGGGCCATTGCGTATGATAATGCAACAACTCAGGTTCCCAACCGAAGGGGCATATACATTTTCATTAGCGTTCGCGCCTTTGTCATCAATATCATTCGGGACCTTATCTAGATCGAGGTCACTAAAATATTCACCCTTGTAATCAGAGCGACCATCATTATCAGGTCCTTTTTCACCATCTGCATCAGTCTCAATCACCATCGGGTGTTTCTGTAAACGAGGACTCGTATTAGGGTTGTTATAGATAGTCAAAGCATGGTGTGAATTTTCGGCCAATGTCAATATAACTCTATAACCGCACTGTTCTGCCCTTCCAAAATTCAGATCAAATTCAAACTGTGTATAGATGATTGCTTATCGACATGTGCTCTTGAAACCTTCGTACACGGGTCTTTAACTCCATATTATTGACTTAATGGAGTGACATTTTGAATCGGCTCCATATCTACTAACTCAGCAAACAACTCAATTGGTTCAATGTTCACATTCTCAATCGAGCAATAAAGTGTGATCATAGTATCCACGTCTTCATCATTTATAGTTTTATCTCCGTAAATTTACACTAATTTAACGAAATTGGAAATTTGTAGAATAGTCTGGACATCCTTCTCCCACAACGTCGAGCAATTTTTGCACTAGTTTTTTCTTTCATATCATTGACTTTTACAATCTTATTAAACCTTATTCCTATTTGTTAGCGAGACTCAAACATACAACTAACTATTGTTTTTTGTAAAATTACCCCTCGAAATGAATGTATACAAAAATTGATTATTCATCTTCGAAATTGAATCTGTAAAATAAATTAAAGATAAAAAACTAGATTTTATTTTAAAAAAAATTAGCTCATATCAATAAAGATATAATTGCATAAGTATAATTACAAACTAACCTTATAAACTAAAACTTGATTTTTGAAGTCTAAAACACAAATCTTTCTTCTTTTTTCTCAACTTCAGTAGAAACCAAAAACTTCAACAGAAATGGATTTTTGGCCGGGGATGAGGTATATATACTAGGTGAGGTAATTTTAGAACACAGACGCTCGACACGTCAGCGACACCACTAATTAAATTTTTTTTTCGTTTAGGTTTTATTGGAACTATGACCAAAAAAGGAATGAGGTAATTTTAGAATTACTATATGGGTAGTTTACCCTTAATTTAATTGAAATTTTTGAAAATTTAACCAATGAATCAATTTATCCCCTTTTGAAATTCCAATTCTAAAATTAATTTGATTAACAGTTAAACCTTAGAATCAAAATAATCATACCTAGAAAAAGAAGTTTATGACCTTTTAGTAATTTTGAAACCCAATTTTAAATTGTTTAAATGTTTACAACTACGTGTGTAGGGTCTCACCCAGGGAAATGATCCACAAGCAAAGTCAACAATACAACCACCAATTTTTTTGATACATGGAACAAAGTTTATAAATCAAAATCAACAAGAAAAGAAAAACAGACAATTAACAAGATTGAAGCACTTTAATTGCCTCATTACCATCACAATTCAAAGCTTGAGTATAAAATTTGCCTATACCTACGTGGCTAAATAGATTCTGCAACACAACTATATCTTTCCAAATTGGTTGGATTTCCCAATTAATATGGACCTTTCTGCCTTTAATAATTAATCTTAAGAATTTATCCTTAGTTCAGAAGTTTGTTGAGGTAGTACCCCTTCAACTAGCTACCATAAGAATACAACAAGCATTTAGCAATTTGATTTTGACTCCCTACACTTGATCAAGGCATTCCCGGATTATTTCCCTTATTTTAAAGTTAGGTGTTTGGAATAGGATGACCATGCCAATATTTTATGTACCCTTTTTCCCAAGCAATGAAGATGTTGTGATCCATTGTTAAAGTGTTAATAGGTTTCATGTCAACCTTGACCTGTCTTTTAGCCTTTGGGTCTATCCACTCCTCATAAGCTCTAAAGGTTTGATTTGCTTGTTATGAGGCAAGTTTGATCACATTAACAAGATTTAGGGATTTATCTTCAAAAATTACTTTATTTCTAAGGGTCTATATGTTCCATAAGATAGATGCAAAATTTGTTAATATATCATTTCCTTCTTCCCTACCTGATTTAGTTCTTATTATCATTGAAAGAATCTAATCTTGAAGAGAAATCTCCTCAAGTTTGCCACCTGAACCCTTTTTTTTTGGATTTCCAATGTACATGGAAGAACATTATTTTGATTTTTCCAAATGAAAATGGTAATTTTGAAAGACAATTTACTCGACCACAACATTTTCCAATCACTTTTATTAATCTGACCATTATTTTGCCTCTTGCCATTGCTCATTCTTTTCTTGAACTTTTCAAAATAGGTTGATTTAATTGAGAAATTACCATTTACATTGAATTTCTATAAAAATAGGACTTTCATCTTTCCAACTGTTAATAGTTGAGTTGTGAATCCTTTTCTCTATATCTTCATTTTGAATTTCATCTATGCTTTAGAGTCCTCGAATTCAGTTTGATCTTTTCCATATAAACCATTGTTTAACATTTTCTTTTCTATACACGATGCTCTTCTATACCCATGAGTTTCCCCTTTTTGCTTCATAGTGGAGAAAGTCATTATCTTGGCAATATTTCTTAACCAACATTTCCTTTATGAACAAACTTTAATTGTTAATGATTCTCCAAGCTTATTTTGCAAGAAGAGCATTATTCATAATTTTCATTCTCTGTATTCCTAGACCTTTTTGTTTTTTATCCACGCACAATTTTTCCCAATGAAGATAATGATTTTTCCTTTTCTCCTTTTTATCACCCTAACAAAATTGACGTACAATTCAATTCATCTTATCACATACATTATTTGGTGTATGGGAGCAAGACATTTGAGAAATGGGAATAATTGACGAAAGTGAATTAATGTTAGTTTTCTTCCATGGCCAAGGGTTCTGGCTTTCCATTGTGCTAGTTTCACTTCCATTTTACTTAGGAAAGGTTGAAAAGACTTGCTCTTTGTATTTTGCAGTCCAAGTTTCATCCATAGATATTTAACACCTTCATTTGTCACTTTTACATAGAGCAAGTTCTTAAACATTCGTTTGAATTTTGGGTGGTAATTTCTACTTTAAAGAATGTCAAACTTATCGTAATTAATTTGGAGTCCTTAAAATTTACAAAAAGTGTCGAAAATTCTTTTAATCTAAAAATAGGAGTCTCTATTTACCTTGAAAAACAAGTAACTATCGTCTACAAACATGATGTGCAAAATTGGGGTGCTCCTTCTCTCAACCTCAAGTCTTGGAATATTCTTTTCACCTTTTGCTTTGTTAATCATTAGTGACAGAATGTTTTGGCAAAGCACAAATAAATATGAAGACAATGGGTCCTCTTGTCTAATACCTCTGTTTGGGAGAATAGTACCTAAGGGTGCTCTATTTATAAGAATTTGGTAGGAGACAGAAGAGATGCATGTTAGGGTTAAGTTGACCCACTTCTCATCAAATCCACTTGCAACTAAAACTGCCTTAATAAAATTACAACTCAATCTATTATAAGCTTTATTAATATAGAGCTTTAGCAAACTAGGAATGCTCTTACCCTTATTCATTTTCTTAATTTGGCATAATAATTTTGAGAAAAGAATGATATTATCACTAATTTGTCTTCTTTTCACAAAAGTATTTTGGAACGGGGAAATCAAGGTAGCAAGGATCGGTTTAAGCCTTCTCACCAGGATTTTAGTGATAACCTTATAAACAACAATACATAAGTTTAGGGAACAATAATGACTAATCTCTTTTAGGTTATTCTTCTTTAGTATAAGGACAATAAATGTCATCTTCACTTCTTTGACCATTCTTCCAGTGTTGTGGTAGTTAAGACAAGCATCTGTCACAAGTGGTCTTTATTGGATCTAGTGCCCTAAGTGTAGTATTTTCGTCGATGTACACTTGTAGATTTTTGAACATATTGGTTTAATAAAATTATTTATAAATTATATTAATACCCTTTGTATATGGTCCTCACGTGATTTTTGCATGTAAAACAAAATAGAAACAAATATTAACTCACTAGTTGTCTAATGTTTAACTAATATTAAGTGATATTACGTGGTTAGATCGTAATACAGAAAGATAACTGTTAAAGATATGTGACCCAAATTCTTGTTAAATAAAAATACAAGTGGCAAGATAGGGGGATCTATGAAGGTGAAGGCAAAGGCCGGATGCCCGAGTGAAATTCGTATAGAAGTATACTTCCTCTATTTGATGTTGATTAGAATAAGGTGTTTTAACCTTACTGCATTACTTCTATTTGAATTTGATTAGAATATGATTTTACAAACCTATAAATAGACGTTATCGTCTTTCCTCTTGTATTATTCGAATTCGACATAGTGAATTTTCTTCTCCTCTACCCGTGGTTTTTTTTCCGAAAAGCGTTTTCATGCAAAATCTGTGTGTTCTAGTTTTCTCTTTTTTTCTTATAATTATTGACATTCTATTTTCATAAACTGGTATCAGAGCTTTTCGGGTTACTTATCTCAATCAAGGTAATAACGTCACTGAAGTATGAAATTTCGCTGTTGGATCACAACACCAAATTTGCGTTGTGGCAGATAAAGATGCAAGCAGTTTTATGGAGATGGATTTAAAAGATGCCTTGTTGAGGGATAGATAAGATGCCTTTGATGTTGACAGAGGAAGAATAGAAGCATAAAGATCGAAAGGCCTTGACGTAATTACATTTGCATTTGTCTAACAAAATTTTGCAGGATGTGATGAAAAAAAAGGCCGCTGTTACATTATGGGCAAAATTGGAGCAACTGTGCATGTCAAAAACCCTGACGAGGAAGTTATATATGAAACATCGTCTTTATGCTAATCGTTTAGAAAAATGTACATTTTTGCGCGAACGCTTAACTGTGTTTAAAGAAATTATCTCGAACCTAGAGGCCATGGAGGTTCTGTTTGATAAAGAATATTTAGGGTTGATTCTACTTTATTCGTTGCCCCCGTCCTATTCAACATTTTGAGACACGATTTTGTATAGTCGCGAACCTTTCACAGTTGATAAGGTCTATGATTCTTTGACCTCGTATGACAAGATAAAGCATCTTGTGGTAAAATCTGACTCTCAGAAAGAGGGTCTTATGTTCGTGGGAGATAAGAACAAAATACTGATGATGATCGTGGAAGGACACAGGAACATAATCCTCGCAGTAAATCTGAAGGTAGATCAAGATCTTCAAGCAGAGGTAAAACTTGTAACTTCTACAAGAAGAAAGGACACATTAAATCTAAGTGTTATAAGTTGCAGTACAAGATCAAAAGGGAGGCTGCGAATCAAAAGGGAAAATAATTAGAAAAATTCGGTAAAGTTGATATTGTAGAAGACTACAGTGATGGTGAACTCCTAGCTGCTTCTGCAAACAATTCTAAAGTGAGTAAGGAGTGGGTCATTGATTCTGGCTACACATTCCATATGAGTCTCAATTGGTATTGGTTTACAACTTATGAAATAGTGTCTGAAGATATTATTTTAATAAAAAATAATACTTCGTGTAAAATCGCAAGCGTTGGAACAATTAAAGTTAAGATATTTTATGGAGTTGTTAGAACACTTAGTGACGTACAACATGTTCCAGAATTGAAGAGAAAATTGATCTCGTTAAGTACGCTTGATTCAAAAGGGTACAAATACACAACCGAAAGTAGGGTTCTGAAGATTTTCAAAAGTTCACTCGTTGTGATGAAAAGGTAGAGAAAAACTGTCAAGTTACATGTTTTGTAGGGTTCTACTGTTACTGGTGATGCTACAATTGCTTCATCTTCCTTATCAGATGATGATGTTACTAGACTTTGGCATATGTGTCAGGGCATATGAGTGAAAACGGCATGGTAGAATTGAGTAAAAGAGGACTTCTTGATGGGCAAGACATTAGTAAACTGAAGTTCTGTGAGCACTGCATTTTTTAGAAGCAAAAGAGAGTTTGATTCACCAAAGGAATCCATAACACGAAGGGAACATTAGATTATATTAATTATGATATTTGGGGACCATCTAAAGTGCCTTCGAGAGGTGGAGCTAATTTATGCTAACTCTTATTGATGATTTTTCTAGAAAAGTTTGGGCATTTTTCCTAAATAAAAAAAATAGTGTTTTCCACATTCAAGTCTTGGAAAACTATGGTTGAGAAACAGACAGGAAAATAGATAAAGCACCTCCGGATAGATAATGGCTTGGAGTTTTGTTCTGATGAGTTTAACAAATAGTGCAAATCAGAAGGGATCGTGAAACATTTAGCAGTTCGTCATACTCCATAGTAAAATAGCGTTGCAGAACAAATGAACAGAATGATCATGGAGAAGGTTTGATCTATGTTGTCGAATGCTAATTTACTGAAGTCATTTTTGGCTGAAGTAACCTCTACTACATGTTTTTTGATTGATTGATCTCCATCCGTTGCCATTGAGAAAAACACTCTACAAGAGATATGGTTTGGTAAGCCTGCTGATTATTCTTATTTAAAGATTTTTGGGTATCTTGCATATGCTCATGTTGATAATGGAAAATTGGAACCGAGATCTATTAAATGTGTTTTTCTTGGTTATAAGGCTGATGTAAAAGGGTATAAGTTATGGTGTCCTGAAAATAGAAAAATTGTAATTAACAGAGATATTATTTTTGATGAAACTGCTATGCTACCTAACTTATCTCTTAAAGAATCTTCAAATAAAGAACATTAAAAGCAAGTTGAGCTTCAGATTGATTCATTATCTACAACAGATTCAACTCCTCAAGTTAGTACAAAAAATCAGAACAGAGTCACTTCTTCACCAGAATATTCTATTGCCAAAAACAGAACTAGAAGAGAAATTAAACCTCTAAAGAGGTATGACGAGACTGATCTAGTTGTTTATGCTTTAAATGTGGTTGAAGATATAGGTGGAAATCAAGAGTCATCTACTTATTTCGAGGCAATTAGCTGTGAAGACTTAGAAAAGTGGATGTTTGCCATGTAAGAAGAGATGGAGTCACTCCACAAGAACAGAACATGAGATCTTGTGAAGCTTCCTAAAGATAAGAAGGTTGTTCGTTGTAAATGGGTGTTTAAGAGAAAGAATGGACTCCAAGAGTTGAAGAACCTAGATATAAAGTAAGGCTTGTTTCCAGGTGTGGACTTCACATATGTGTTTTCCCCAGTTGTGAAGCATAGTTTGATTTGAGCCTTGCTTGGTATTGTGGCCACGTATAATTTGGAGCTCGAACAGTTATATGTAAAAACAATGTTCGTGCATGGAGAACTTGAGGAGGACATTTATATGCAACAACCAGAGGGTTTTACAGTGTCAGAAAAAGAGGACTATGTTTGCTTGCTAAAAAAGTCTCTTTATGGTTTGAAACAGTCACCAAGATAGTGGTATAAGAGGTTTGATTCCTTTATGACTTCTCATGATTTCAAAAGAAGTAGTTTTGATAGTTGTGTTTATTTTAAGAAAAACAATGATGATGCTTTTGTGTATCTACTCCTTTATGTTTATGACATGTTGATAGCAGTAAAAGATAAATGAGAGATAAGAAAAGTCAAAGTCCAGCTTAGTGAAGAATTTGAGATGATGGATTTGGGAGCATCAAAGAAGATACTTGGCATGAAGATTCTCAGAGATAGAAAAACAAGTAAATTGTACCTAAGTCAGAAAGGGTACATTGAGAAAGTTTTTTGCAGGTTCAATATCTAGAGTGCTAAGCCTGTTAGTACTCCTTTAGCAGTCCATTTCAGACTTTCATCGACTTTATCTCCACAATCGAATGATGAGATTGACTACATGTCACATGTTTTATATTCAAGTACGGTGGGATCTCTCATGTATGCTATGATTTGCTCACATTCAAATTTATCATATGCAATTAGTGCAGTTAGGAGCTACATGGTGAATCCCGGTAAGGAACACTGGATAGCAGTTCAGTGGATTTTGAGATACTTTTGAGGTACTACTGATGTTTGCTTATAGTTTGGAAGAAATAGATATGGAGTCATTGGGCATGTTGATGCTGATTTTGCCGGAGACATTAATAAAAGAAGATCTCTCACAAGTTATGTCTTTACAATCAGGGGTTCTGCAATCAGGTGGAAAGCCACTTTGCAAACTACTGTCGCTTTGTCTACCATTGAAGTTGAGTATATGGCGATTATTAAGACTTTTAAATAAGTTATTTGGTTAAAGGGGCTCTTTAGTGAACTCAATGAAGACCTTCAAATTAGTACAGTATTTTGTGATAGTCAAAGTGTCATCTTCCTTACGGAGGATCAAATGTTTCATGAGAGAACAAAGCACATTGATGTTCGGTATCATTTCGTTCATGATATTATTGCTTGTGGTGATATTGTTGTGAGAAAAATCAGTACTCATGATAATCCTATAGATATGACTAAGTCACTTCCGATAACCAAGTTTGAGTATTGCTTAGACTTGGTTGGTGTTCATTGTTGAATATAAACCCTTAAGGGGTTTCACGGAAGAGGTGTAAAACTTATTCGTTGAGAATTTGTGATGAAGAACTTGTTCGTTGAGAATTCGTGTCAAGGTGGAGATTGTTAACCTTATTGCAGTACTTCTATTTGACTTTGATTAGAATATGGTTTTACAAATCTATAAATAGACATAGTTGTCTCTCCTATTGTATTATTCAAATTCGACATGATGGACTATGTATGAGTGACTCGTATACTTTGATGTAAGTAAAAGTCCAAGTTCAAATAGATAAAGATTTGAAAGTTGATGCGTTGGGCATACAACTTTTGCAGTATATAGCATCATTTACAATAATAAAATCCATGGCCTAGTACATGGATAAATGTGTAACCCACCAGACCAATCCGGTCAACCAGAAAAAGCCGGCGTATTACATAACAAAATACAACACAACTCATAAAAAATATCAGGAGGAACTATTGCTAAAAGTAAATATCAAGAAAAAGCTTTAACACTTAGCTTGATTAAAATAGTATAATTACGAACACATTTACGAAATATCAAGTTATTAAAACAATCCAGACATAATATTACCTAGCACCATTTGGTGTTTAAAACATATAGTCCAATCTCCAACTCCATTCCGACCAACTAGCAGACAGTGAAGCAACTGACCTTTTTCTACTTGCAAACACGAAGGCAATGCAAACTTACAGCTATCTTAAACCAAAAATAGCAGTAATGAAGCAATGTAACAATCGGAAGTTTCCACTAAATTTAACAGCAGCAAAGCAGTCTAACATTCAGCTATTTTAAGCCGAAAATAACAGTAATGAAACAATATAGCAATCCGCAGTTTAAACTAAAAACAATCAGCAGCAAAACAGTCTAACATTCAGCAATTTTAAGCCGAAAATAACAGTAATGAAACAATACAACAATTAGCAGTTTAAACTAAAAACAATCAGCAGCAAAACAGTGAGGCAATCGGCAAATTAAATCAGAATTAGCAGCAATGAAACAGGGAAGCAATTGATAAAATAAAACCAAAAAATAAAAACAGTAAAACAAGGAACCAAGGGACAGATTTAACCAGATATAGTAGAAACCAAACAAGGAAACCATTGACAAATTTAACCAAAAGCAGCAGTAATAAACAATAAAACACTCGGCCCTGGCTTAATTAATTAATGTGCAAGGTTTTTTGTGGAATTAACCACTTTTTAATAAGTGGGACGATTAATGTTTGGCTATGTTAAAAAAAAAGGTTAGGCATTATCACCTTCGTCATTTCTCCCTAATCTCCACTGATTCCACCATTGTTGAACTGGGGATAACTCGACCAAACTTTTGTTCTTGCATGTAGGTCTATCTAAACCTGTTTTTCGTAATTTTTATATTTTTAAGATCGTTCTAGCTTAATTTAGTTATCTCGAGTATTAAATCATAAAATTGTTAAAGTTTAGAAAAATTGTCATTGATGTTGATTGAAGCTTTTGAATGTTAATGGTAGATTTTGAAGTTTAGAAATAAATTAGGACTAATTTGTAAAAAAAATTTGCTAGTTTTAAGTTTAAGGACTAAAATGCAAATATTTTGAATTTGGCTTGAGATTTATATAAAGATCGATTGTAGAGGGCTATATAAGGATAAAATTGAAATTAGATTGAAAATCGAGGTTCAATTGTGAAAGTGATAGTTGTTTCGATTTAAGAGACTAAATTGAATAAAATGCAAAAATTTAGGGCAATTTGAAAAATGAAACCAAATTAATATAGGATTACAGTAGGCTGTTTTGAGATGTTTGAAATTGATTAATTAAAATAAATTATTATATAGATTGAAATTTGAGCTAATTGGGGGATAGTCGAGGAAAAGTAAATTTTGCGGGTTAGTCCTCGATATTTTGTGTCACTGATTTTGTCAGGTAAGTTCGCATGAACTTACTTTATTAATCCTTGATATGTTTGTATTATTTTTATTTTATTGTTAGTTATAAATGTAATACATATATAAAGTTTTTGGCATCAAATGGATTAAATCGTAAAATATGAAATATATGATAAAATGAATAGATGTTTAGTATTGAATGAATGTAAAATTGTTAGTTTTATCGGGTCAAAAAGTGGTCGACAGAGCTTATTGTAAATACTCATTTGACTCGGAATTAAGACGATTCTATTTCCAACTGACTTGAGAACTAAACCAATATTTCTTTAGAGCATTCAAGAACCTTAGAAAGATAATTTGAAGTTTGCTAGCTAAATTAAGATTTGTACTTTAGAGTTAATATTGATGGTAACGGAAATATATGTCTTTGTAACCGTTTGAGTATGCCGAAAGATTCAAAACTGAAATGAAATAACTTACGTGAAGCTTATAGCAGTACCTATTTGTTTCATCAAGGTGTATAGTTGTATTGATAGTAAAGTATAAAAGAAAGATTTTAGAATATGTGAAAAGAAGTCTGATACATTAGCAAGCTAAAGCTGTGCATCGAGTTCTGTCAGGTTTGTTACAACCTGTGATGATTCGTGAATGGAAATAGAATCAAGTAACTATTATTTTATTATTAAAATAACCTTGTAAATGGAATTTACAGACTCAATTTTCTAAGGATGGAATATTTACAAGGTTATTGCAGTATCATACTGAATTCTGGTGTAATAATTTTAGTTATGTGGAAAGTTAGTCAAGGTACAAGTATCGGTTTAAAAGCCAGTGGTGTGGAAATTGAAGTATCGGTACCTCGTTTCCATAAATCGAGCTTGTAAATATTTTTATTAAATATTTACAAAGATTTTATATAGGTGAATTAAATTTTGGTCCAAATTTTTTATTGAATTGATAGTTAATTAATGTATAATGATTAAATTGTAAAAACTGTAAAAGTTAATCGATATTTATTTTTATTAGCTAAAAGACTTAATTATTTAATGTGCAAGGTTCTATGTGACAATTAACCACTTTTTAATTAGTGGGATGGTTAATGTTTGGCTTTTATTAATTTATATGTTAAAATTAAGTTAAAAATAATAGTTAAAGTATATTAAAACAAAAAAAAAAGGTTAATGCATTATCACCTTCTTCATTTCTCCCTATTCTCCACTTATTCCACCATTGTTGAACTTGGGATAATTCAGCCAAACTTTTGTTCTTGCATGTAAGTACAAACTAAATTCGTTTTTTTCGTAATTTTTATGTTTTTAATATCGTTGTAGCTTAATTTAGTTATCTCAAGTATTAAATCGTGAAATTGTTAAAGTTTAGAAAAATTTCCATTGATGTTAATTGAAGCTTTTGAATGTTAATGGTAGATTTTGAAGTTTAGAAATGAATTAGGACCAATTTGTTAAAGAAATTTTTCTAGTTTTAAATTTAAGGACTAAAATGAAAATATTTCAAATTTGGCTTGAGATTTATATAAATATTGATTGTAGAAGGCTGTATAAGGATATAATTGAAATTAGATTGAAAACTGAGGTTCAATTGTGACAGTGATAGTTGTTTCGATTTAATGGATTAAATTGAATAAAATGTAAAAGCTTAGGAAAATATGAGAAATGAAATTGAATTAATATAGGATTACAATAAGCTATTTTGAGATGTTTGAAATTAATTAATTGAAATAAAATATTATATAGATCGAGATTTGAGCTAATTGGGGGATAATCGAGGAAAAGTAAATTTTGCAGGTTAGTCCTTAATGTTTTGTGTGTTACTGATTTTGTCAGGTAAGTTCATATGGACTTACTTTATTAATCCTTGATATGTTTTATTATTTTTGTATTATTTTTAATTATAAATGTTATACATATATATATAATTTTTTTGGTATCAAATGGATTAAATTGTAAAATATGAAATATATGATAAAATGAATAGATATGTAGTATTGAATGAATGTGAAATTGTTAGAATTGGATGATGAGTATATGATGATATTACACAGTTTAAAATATATTTCGATTGCTTTTTGAAATATGAAAAATTTGTATACGACTACAAAGATTGAATTAGTATGAATACAATAATAGTACCATATGAAATGAAACAGTTATGTGAACTGATGTTATGTATAGAATGATGATTCAAAGATTAAAATGTTATTAAGACAGTGTTAAGGCCCTTGTGAACTTAGTGAACGATTAGGATACAAATGACATGTCATTAAGGTTTTAAAGTATCAGGTACTATGTACCGGTGATTATATTATATCAGGTACTATGTACTAATAACTATATTATCAGGTACTTTGTATCAGTGTTTATATTGTATTAGGAACTATGTTTCGGTGTTTATATCATATCAGGTACTATGTACTGGTGTTGGATACCTTACCGATGACTGAGATTTAGTATTTGTTACGGATTCTCCATAGCTCATGTAAGCAACATCAAGTAAAGGTTAATGTCCCTATTTGCAGCTCGCGTGAGCAATTCTATCCCGAGTATCTAAGGTTAATTTACTATAAATCTCCGGGCGAAAACATTAAGTAAATGGATTTGAAATGAATAGAAAAATTAAATGAGAAATCAATTGTTACATGTATGAACTGAGTGTGGATAAAAGATTGAATGTATTAAATTGTAATGTTGCAAAACGAGCATGATTGAATGTTATGTGAAAGAGAACTTAAGTATATGTGTTTATAAATTGAGCATGAATTTCAATATCATCTGATTTGCTATATTAAATCATTGTATAAGTATATGTATTTTGCATCAGCATTTCTTGATGTATAAATAAACTAACTTTTTGGTTGTTTTTATGGGAATGTATACAGAAGTACAAGGAAGGCAAGGATGTCATATTAATTACCAAATTGGTTCTATAGTTTAATTTAGTTTAAGGTCAAAGTAGACCTTATCATGGGTCGGGCCACCCAGCCCGGCCCAAAGGCCCGCCCGAATGTGGGAGGGTTTGGGCAAAAATATAGGCCTGAAAAATGGGCTTGGACAAAAAAATAAGGCTCGTTTAAAAACTGAGCTGGGCCTCAAGTAATGTATTTTTGGCCCGGGCCCGGCCCAAATTCACTAAAAGACAAAAAAACTGCTCTTTTTTTTGTTTTTGAATGTTGTTTTCTTGTTGGGTTCTCCCTATTTTGCTACCATTTTACTATTATGTTGCTAGTATTTTATTGTTATTATTTGGATATTGTATAAAACTTATTTTATTTTAAATTTTGTTATTATTTTAAAGGCATTTGTTAATTTTGTTATTATTTTAGAGGCATTTGTTTGTTAAGTT
>JABEZY010273760.1:0-14529 GCA_013467495.1 Gossypium gossypioides
TTTGGTAAAATGATGCATATATGTGTTTGACCATTTAGGTAAGTTTTGGAGACATTGTTGGCATGTATTATAAATGGCCAATTGGGGTGCCTATGGGCATCATGGTTGTATGTGATGATATTAAGTTTGATTTTTGGTTGGTTTTTTGAATGCCTATTTATGCCTTAGTCATATGCAAATTGTTGATTTAAGTTGGTACCAAGTTTGGGTGAGAAATATGCTTGGAAAATGGCATATTTTTGTCAACACGGATAGAGACACGGGCGTATGTCTCAGCTATGTGTGACACACGGCCGTGTGTCCCCTGTAATTTTTAAATTGAACAAGTCAGTAGCCTTACACGGCCTAGCACACGGGCGTGTGGCTTGGCCGTGTGACATAAGTCAGTATACCCTCCAGTTTTCACACAGCCTGGCACATGGGCGTGATTTTTAGCCGTGTGACCCAAGTCAGTGAGTTACATAGGCACGGACACAGGTTGGGACACGGCCTTGTGTCCCTATTTCGAATGCCCACATGGCCTGGCCATACAGGCGTGTGTCTCCTAGACATTTGAAAAAATTCCATGTTTTTCGAAAAATTCTTTGAGTACTCGGTTTAGTACTGACTTGTTTTTAATGTCTATTTTGGGCCTCGATGGCTCATATTAAGGACTACATGATTGAATTTAATTGGTTTTTTTACTTGAATGTGATATGAAGTGAAATGTGTGTTTATTTGATCTGTAATTCTGGTAATGCTCTGTAACCCTGTTCCAACATCGAATACGGTTTAGGGGTGTTACATTTATTGGTATCAGAGCTACGGTTTATTCGATTCTCAAAATAACGTAGCGTATGTGAGTCTAGCTATACATGTCATTATATAACCTGTGATAGTGTGATATCTCCTGACCATTTTAAAACATGTTTTCATATAGTAATAGATTCCAATCGAGCAGACTCCGATGATGTAGAAAGTAATGCGCCAACCTCCGTTCGCAAAGCAGTATCGTCTAGATCAAGCCCCGTATTTGAGGGCCGTGGAAGAGAGGCTAAAGAAGCCTCCTTCCAAATGATGAACGAGTGGTTCACTGAGTTTGTCTGAACTGATCCGACTGCTCAGCAACCTCTACCCCCACCTTTTCCCCAACTGATTCCCTTAGCTCCTCAAGGTTTGGAACCTTTACACATGAGTAAGCCGCCTGTAGATAAAATTCGCAAGTATAAGATGAAGAGTTTAGGGCTACAGTTGATAATGATCCTGAAAGAGCCGAGTTTTGGCTAGAGAATATGATCAGAGTCTTCGATGAGTTATCTTGTTCACCAACCGAATGTGTTAAATGTGTTGTATCTCTTTTGAAAGATGCAGCATACCAATGGTGGAACATGTTAATTTCCGTAGTACCGAGAGAACGGGTCATTTGGGAATTCTTTCAGACCGAGTTCAAAAAGAAATATATAAGTCAACAGTTCCTTGATCAAAAGCGCAAAGAATTTCTAAAGCTTAAATAGGTTCGTATGACCATAGCTGAATATGAAAGAGAGTTTGTCAAATTGAGCAAGTATGCCCGAGAATGCATTCCAACCGAAGTGGTTATGTGTAAAAATTTTGAAGACGGGTTGAATGAGGACATCAAACTTTTAGTCGGAATTCTAGAATTGAAAGAATTTGTTGTTTTAGTTGATAGGTCACACAAAGCTGAGGAGCTTAGTAAAGAAAAGAGAAAAATAGATTCGGAGGCTAGAGATTCGAGAAAGAGGTAAACGGGGAAATCGTATCATTCATAGTCAAAGAAATCGAAGGATTTCCAAAATCATTCTACAGCTCCAGTGGGATATCCTAACAGAGACCATGGTAAACAACACGCAAGTTCAAAAGCTCAAGCTACTTTAGTAGCAAGTGTTGGTAGAGTTAAGGCTAATAGACCTAAGTGTCAATGGTGTGGACGACGAAATTTTGGTGAATTTCGGATGAATGACAGAGCTTGTTTCAGATGTGGCTCACAGGAGCATTTTATTCGAGACTGTCCTGAATTATCGAAAAAGACAAACTTCATACTATTCGACCGAGCAATATAGCTGCAAGGGGGAGACCACCTCGAAATCCCAAAAATATGAGTGGTAGTCGAGGTGCAACGAAAGATTCTTCTATGAGATCCGAGGCACGGGTTCCAACCAGAGCTTATGCAATTTGTGCTCGCAAAGATGCATCGGCGTCATATATTATTACCAGTGCTTTTTCTCTCTATAACACTGATGTAACTGCTTTGATTGATCCCGGATCGACCCATTCTTATGTTTGTACGAATTTTGTGTCTAGTAAGAGTTTACTTGTTGAGTCCACTGAATTCGTGGTTAAAGTATCGAACCCCTTAGGTTAGTATGTCCTAATTGATAAAGTTTGCAAGAATTGTCCTTTGATGACTAGGGGTTACAGTTTTCCAGCCGATTTGATGCTATTATCGTTTGATGAATTCGATGTGATTTTGGGTATAGATTGGACGGCTCTACATGATGCTGTTGTAAACTTTAGACGAAAGCTTATCGTATTAAAATATCAAAATGGTGAGACTCTGCATATTGAATCAGATGATTCGAATGGGTTGTCTATTGTGATATTAACTATGTTAGCATAGAAATATGTGAGAAAATGTTGTAATGCTTACCTTGCATATGTACTGGATACTAAAGTGTCTGAATCAAATATTGAATCAGTGCAGTAGTTTGTGAAAATGCAAATGTGTTTCTAAAGGAGTTACCTAGGTTGCCACCAATCAAAGAGGTTGAGTTTGCTATTGAGTTAATACTGGGAACATCACCGATAGTGATAGCTCCGTACAGAATGGCTCCTATAGAGTTGAAAGAGTTGAAAACTCAGTTGCAAGAGTTAATAGATAGATGTTTTGAATTACCTAGTTTCTCGCCTTGGGGTGCACCAATTCTATTCGTTAAGAAGAAAGATGGATCAATGAGATTGTGTATTGATTATCGACAACTCAACAAATTTACTATCAAGAATAAGTATCCATTGCCGCGAATTGATGATTTGTTTGATTAGTTGAAAGGTGCAACGGTATTTTCGAAAATTGATTTACGTTCTGGTTATTATCAATTACGGGTTAAAGATTCGGATGTGTCGAAAACTGCGTCAGGACCAAATACGAACACTATAAATTTCTTGTGATGTCGTTTGGGTTAACTAACGCCCCTGCAGTATTTATGGATTTGATGAATAGAATTTTCAGACCATTTTTAAATAGATTTGTTGTAGTATTTATTGATGGTATTCTGATATATTCCCGAGACGAGTCTAAGCATGCCGAGCATTTGAGAATTGTGTTACAAACCTTGAGAGATAAACAACTGTTTACTAAATTCAACAATTGTGAGTTTTGGCTCTGAGAAGTTGGGTTTTTAGGACAAATAGTATCGGCTGAAGGCATCCGAGTTGATCCGAGTAAAATTTCAGCAACTGTTGACTAGAAATCACCAAGAAACATACCTGAAGTCAGAAGTTTTCTGGGATTAGCGGGCTATTAATGGAGATTTGTAAAAGGGTTCTCGATGATAGCTACACCGATGATGCAGTTATTACAAAAAGATGTGAAGTTTGAATGGTCTGAGAAATGCCAACAGAGTTTTAACCAATTGAAAGCACTGTTAGCCGAAGCACCAATTTTGGTTTAGCTTGAGTTGGGTAACGAATTTGTGATTTTTAGTAATGCGTCGTTGAACGGTTTGGGATATGTTTTAATGCAAGAAGGCAAAGTGATAGCTTATGCTTCCAAACAGTTAAAGCCGTATGAAAAGAATTATCCGACACGCAACTTAGAGTTGGCCGCTATTGTGTTTGCATTCAAAATTTGGCGACACCAAGTTCGATAAAAAATATCACATATTTACCGATCATAAGAGTTTAAAGTATCTGATGTCACAGAAAGATCTGAATCTGAGACAGTGTAGAAGGCTCGAACTGTTGAAAGATTATGAATTAGTTATCGGGCCATATAAGATAATCGAGAGAATAAGGCCAATGGCATATCGACTAGATTTACGGTACTGATCAGACCCTTCGCATATAATTTCTCCGACAGAGGTTGAGATTCAGCCCGACATGTCGTATAACGAAGAACCGATCAGAATTATGGCACGAGAGATTAAAGAGTTAAGAAACAAAAGCATAGCCTGAGTGAAAGTTCTTTGGCAACGTCACGGGATTGAGGAGGCTACTTGGGAACCCGAGGAAACTATGAGAAAATAATACCTAATCTATTTTTGGGTAAGATTTTCGGGGACGAAAATTTCTTAGGGGAGAGAGTTTTAACAGCCTGTTTTCAGTGAAATTAGAATAGTGGTTTTGGGACCACAAATTCGAGGTCAAAAAATTTATTTTAATATTATTTTATGATCTACAGCATGATAGTATAATTGTATAAAAAATTCGTTAAGAAAATTTATAGTTTGCATGTTCAATTTGATAAAAAGGACTAAATCGCGTAAAATACAAAAGTTGTGTTCTATGAGTTAAAGGTATTAAATAGATATAGAACATTAAAGTGGAGGTCCTTATATGGTAAATAGACCATTAAAGGTGATAGTGGATGTGCATGGCTTGGCAATTGTGTAATTTTTAAAGTTAGTAAGGTTAAATTGGTAAATAGGTAATAAATGTTAAATTAAAACAAAACAAATATATCATCATTTTCTATCATCTTCTTCAACAAAGAAATCAAAGAAAAAGAAGCATGGAAGCTTGCTAGGTTTGGCGATGTACTCCCTTGCATGGTGAGTGGTTTTTGTTCTGTTTCTATTAATTTTTATGTTTTTGGGATCGTTGTAGCTTAACCTAGCTAGCCCGGGGAATAATTTGCAAAATGGTTGAATGTCTAGAGTTTTACCATGAGTGCATTTTAGTTGTTTGAGAAGTTTAATGGAAGAAAATGAATCTTTGTTGTTAGATAAATAACTTTTGTTAAGTGATTTTTGATAAATTTGTCAATTAGGGGTTTAATTGAGAAATGTGATAAATTGTGGTAAAAGTGTGGAATTGTGAAATATATGGGCTGCTTTAAGCATGTATATAATTCGGCTAGGCTTAGGTAATGATGAAATTGCATAAATTTTATTTTATGAGCCTAGAGACTAAATTGTAAAGAAATCAAAAGTATAGGGGCAAAATGGTAATTTTTCCAAAACATGATTTTTGGATTGAATTGAATTGAATTGAATTGAATTGAATTGAATTGAATTGAATTGAATGAGGTTTGAATTAGTTAAATTTGATTATATAGATCAAGAAAAGCAATGTACAAATTTAGATCGGGAAAAAGATAAAGTGTCAAACTAAACGATCGTTTTTCTCTGTACGATTTTGAGGTAAGTTCGTATGTTCAATAAGAATTAAATTATAGTTGATTTAAATGATTTATTATTATATTATTGATAATATGACTCCACAGAAATATCCAACGAAGTTTCGGCGACTTTCGAATCTCGTTTGAACCTTAGGAATATATAGGATACAAATGACATGTCATAAAAGGTTACCATGTTTTGGGTGCTGGTCTCGTACGTCCTACCGGTGGCTGAGTTTTCAGCATGTGTAATGGTTACTTGACAGCTTGTGTGAGTAGCACCGTGTAGCTATGTCTTGACTGACAGCTTGTGTGAGTAGATCTATTTCTGGCACGAGAGAGAGCACTATTACGAGATTTGAGATAATAGTGGTTTTGACCACATGTTGGCACATAGTGTGTGAGATTCCCATATATCCGATATTATTCTAGTGATTCAACGGGTATGAGAAGAAGGAAAGATTGGCAAATGCTTCAATTAGAATTGCTATGAACGCATGGAAAGGTATGAGTTATTGGATGATTGAAATATGCTTAGCCACATGCTTGAAAATGTGAATGCACTTATGTAGTGTGTATTTATGCTATGATGTTTTGAGATGATTTGCTAGTTTATGTGATAATTAAAATTGAGAGGCTAATGTTGTTTAGGCTAAGGCCAAGACATGTTGGATTATGCTGACAAATTGAAATGGTAAGATTTACTTTTGAATTACGAACTTACTCAGCTTAAATGCATACTTTGTGTTATTTTTCGTGTTTTATAGTGTTTTGAAAGCTCGTTCGGATTGGAAGTTGTCAGAGATCTCATCACACTATCTATCGACTATTTTGGTACTTATGGTTATATAATTTTGGTTATAATGACATGTATAGGTCATTTTTGCTAATGATAGCCTACATGTTGTTATGTTTTTAGCCATTTGGTTTGGTTTGTATTTTTGGTATATATTTTGTTATGTATATATGTGTGGCCTTATCATATTGGTGTTTGTTTATCATGTGAGTGTGCTAGTTTGTGAATTGGTATTTTGGGTATCAATTAGTTGAGCTTGATAAGTGGCTTATATGTTAGGTTTTGTTAAAATGATGCATATATGTGTTTGACCATTTAGGTAAGTTTTGGAGACATGTTGGCATGTATTTTAAATGGCCAATTAGGGTGCCTATGGGCATCATGGCTGTATGTGATGATATTAAGTTTGATTTTTGGTTGGTTTTTTGAATGCCTATTTATACCTTAGTCATATGCAAATTGTTGATTTAAGTTGGTACCAAGTTTGGGTGAGACTTGAAAAATGACCTATTTTTGTCCACACAGACAGAGACACGGGCGTGTGTCTCAGCCATGTGTGGCACACGACCGTGTGTCCCCTGTAATTTTTAAATTGAACAAGGCAATAGCCTTACACGGCCTAGCACACGGCCTGGCACACAGGCGTATGAGGTTATTTCGAAGGGTACACAACCTGGCACGCGGGCGTGTAGTTTGGCCTTGTGACCCAAGTCAGTGAGTTACACGATCACGGACACAGGCATGTGTCCCAATTTCGAATGCCCACACGGCCTGAGATAGGGGCGTGTCTCTTGGCCGTGTGAGACACACAGCCTGGGCACACGGGCGTGTGTCCCCTGCACTTTTGAAAAATTTCCATGTTTTTCGAAAAATTCTTTGAGTACTTGGTTTAGTCCCAACTTTTTTGTAATGTCTATTTTTGGCCTCAAGGGCTCATATTAGGGACTCCATGATTGAATTTAATTGGTTTTTTTACTTGAATGTGATATGAAGTGAAATGTATGTTTGTTTGATCTGTAAGTTCGGTAATGCTCTGTAACCCTGTTCCTGCGTCGAATACGGGTTAGGGGTGTTACAAGATCGACATCTTCTAACAGAGGTAAAACATATAACTTCTTTCAGAAGAAATGACACATTAAGTGTAACTTCTATAAGTTACAGAATAAGATCAAAAGAGAGGCGACGAATCAAAAGGTCAAACAACTAGAACAATCCAGTGAAGTTGACGTTGTAGAGACTACAACAGTGGTGAGCTCCTAGTTGCTTCTGTCAACAACTCTAAACTGAACGAGGAGTGGATCCTCGATTCTGGTTACACCTTCCATATAAATCCCAATCGAGATTGGTTTACAACATATGAAACAATGTCTGAAGGTGTTGTTTTTATGAAAAATAATGCTTCATGTAGAATCGTAGGTATTGACATGATCAAAATTAAGATGTTCGATGGAGTCGTTAGAACACTTAATGGCATACGACATGTACTAAAATTAAAGAGAAATTTGATTTTTTTAATACTCATGATTCAAAAGGGTACAAGTACACAACTGAAAGTGGGGTTCTAAATATTAGCAAGGGTTCCCTCGTTGTGATGAAAGGGCAGAGAAAGACTGCCAAGTTATATGTTTTGCAGGGTTCAATTGTTACTGGTGATACAACATTCGCTTCCTCTTCCTTGTCAAATGATGATGTTACTAGACTTTGGCATATACGTTTAGGGCATATAAGTGAGGATGGCAAGATAGAATTAAGCAAAAAAGGACTTCTTGATGGACAAGGCATGAACAAATTGAAGTTTTGTGAGCACTACGTTTTTTGGAAGCAAAAGAGAATTTGATTCACCAGAGGAATCCATAACATGAAGGGAACACTAGATTATATTAATTTTGATATTTGGGGACCATCTAGAGTACCTTCGAGGGGTGGCACTAATTATATGTTGACGGTCATTGATGATTTTTCTAGAAAAGTTTGGCCATTCTTCCTAAAGCAGAAAAGTAATGTATTTTCCATGTTTTAGGCTTGGAAAAATATTGTCGAGAAGCAGACAGGAAAATAGATAAAATACCTCTGCATAGATAATGGTTTGGAATTTTGTTCTAATGAGCTTAATGAATTGTGCAAATCAGAAGGAATCATTAGACACTTGATAGTTTGCCGTACTCAACAGTAAAACAGCATTGCAGAATGAATGAATAGAACTATTATGGAAAAGGTTTGATGTATGTTGTCAAATTCTTGTTTACCAAAGTCGTTTTGGGTTGAAGCGACCTTTACTGTATGTTTTCTGATTAATCGATCTCCATCTGTTATCATTGAGAAAAATAATCCACAAGAGGTATGGTCTGGTAATCTTGCTAATTATTATAATTTGAACATTTTTGAGTGTCCTGCATATGTCATGTTGATAATGGTAAATTGGAGCTTGGATCTATTAAATGTTTTTTTCTTGGTTATAAGGTTGGTGTTAAATGGTATAAGTTATGGTGTCCTGAAATGAGGAAAGTTGTAATTAGTAGAGATATTATTTTTTATGAAACTGTTATGCTACCTAACTTACCTCTTAAAGATTCTTCTAGTAAAGACCACCAAAGTTCAAACACACATGTGAAGCAAGTGGAGTATAACAACTCATTTTCCAGTGGTGTAAAAAATAGTGGTTTTGGGACAACAATTTCAATGTATCAGTCCGTAAAAAATTAGCTATTTAATATTTATGAAATCCTTAATCTCGTATTAAATTTTGGTTAAGAGATTTTATCGTTTAGGTAGTTAATTAGGTAAAAAGGACTAAATTGTAAAAACTATGAAAGTTAGAATCTATTAATTAAAAGTGTTAAATAGCTATGAAATGTTGAAGTGGTGGCCTTAAATGGTAAAAATGCCTATTTTAATTGTAGTGGATGGTTAAGGCTAGATTTTAACTAAGTTGGATGTTTAATTAAAAGGTAAATTAGTAATTAGACAATTAAACATTAAAAAAACTTAAAGGAAATAAACAAATCATCATCTTTCTTTTTGTTCTTTGCCGAAAATTGGAGATGAGAGAAGCCATGGTTGTAGCTTGAATATTCAGCACCTATTGTCTATGCATATCAAGAACAAGTTGATAATCGAGGAGAAGGGAAAGTTATGGAATAGTCCCTGAAGTTTTGCCATTACAGTAGTTTAACCATGGTAAATTTGTTTGGTTTAGTTTAATTTATTTTAAAGTAAATTTTAATGAGAAATTTTTTGTTAAATGCTTAATTGAATGTTTGATGTTAAATTAGAGTGAGTTGAAGAAGTAAATTGTTGCAACATTGTTTAGCGATGATATCTCTTGAGCCGAATGAATGTAGGATAAAGTACGATTGACATGCCAATAGTTTATAATGTGCACTGTACGAGATTGATGTGTGATGAGGTGATGACATTTGACTTGTTTTTATAAACTGAATATATCGAGGTTCAACATTTTTTGCGAACTATTGTGATATATTACAGTGATTCTGGCGTGTTACCGGGGGCAGATGTAAAGCCTTTGGGCTTGCCACTCAGTGCCCAGGCATGTTTCTGGAGGGATGTTAGCCTAAAGGATAGGCATTTGTTGCTAAGGTGTGTTTTCGGTTGGATTAGCTCATTTGAGCGTTTGGCGTGTTCGGATGGATAATGGTGTACTCATATTTGTATATCGTTCATTGGGCAATGTTTCTAGTGTTAAATGACTTATTATTGAATTTGTTGAAAGATTGTTCTTGAATTCCTGATATCCTTATGACTTGACATTAAATGATTTGACATAATTATATTCGAATGTATCTTGTACTAATTTGTGTATAAACTTACATGTTATGGATTGTGGTTGACAGTAAACATTGACTATTAATCTTGTTATTAAAATTTTTATGTTATTCTGGTAAGTTTTATTGTTTTACCCGTCGAATTTACTAAGCTTTATAAAAGCTTACTCGTGTTATTTATCTTATTTCCTTGTAGATAACATTTTGTGGAAACCAGGCGGTTAGATCAACTTGAAAAAATGACAATACCCGAAAATATTTTGGTAGTTTTTGAATGTTCACTTTTGGTTATATGGCATGTAATAGGTTTTTTGTAAATATGTTGGTTACTTGATACTCGTGAAGTTTGTTAAACTTGAATGATGTGTGTCTTTGGATGGATTTTAGTACATGTGAATAGGTTTTTGATGTTCAGCTGGTAAAGGTTTATAAGTATGTATTTTGGTCATATTGTTCTATACTAGTGGTAAAGGACTATCCTATAGTAAAATGAATTTGAATGTTGTGGACGAATGGTAGATTTGACTTGTGTTAAAATGTGATCATGTAAACCTTGAAATGCAACTTGTTTGGATATTTGAATTGTGGTGTCAATGAGGACACATTAGTTAGGCACATAAGTTGAATGATTTAGTATGTTTTGGGTCTATTTGAATGTGTTTTGAAGGCTTTTAAACATGTGTATTTGGGTTGTCTTGGTACCTAAGAAATACGTTATGTTTTGACTTGTTTTTAAAGCTATTTAAGGCACACAAGGCATGAGACACAAGTTGTTACACAGACGTGTGTCACACACGGTCTACTCACACGGTTGTGTCTCTTTTTTTTTAGGTGTAGATTTCACACGGTCTGTCACACGACATCAATAGGTTACACTGCTTAGTAACATCAGCGTGTGGAGTGGCCAAATGTGCGTGTGGAATAGCCACACGATCGTGTGTTTTTAATTCGAATATGCACACGGCTGTGTGAAATTATTTCAAAAGCTACACGACCTTCCACACAGTTGGCCACACGACCATGTCCCTGTGTCACATGGCCTGGGCTTTATCACACAGCCATGTGACCCCTATTTTCAAAATTTTCATGTTTTTCCAAAATTTTCTATTTTGTTTCAAATTAACCCTTGAATGTCACCAAGCTATTTTTAAGGCCCCATATGCTCAGTTTAAGGTCAATAACTATAATTATGCTAAGAATGACATTTGAATTTAATATTTTGTTATTTAATTTGATATTTGAATGGTTAAATGTTAGTAATTGTTATGATATGTGTTGTAATACTCTGTAACCCTAATTCGACAACGGAGATGGGTAAGGGGTGTTACATAGAGCTTCAAATTGATCCAAGATCTACAACATAATCTACTCCTCAAATTAGTACAGAAACTCAGAGTAGAGTTGCTTCTTCACGACAGTATTCTATTTCCAAGAACAGACCTGGAAGAGAAATTAAACCTCCAAAGAGGTTAGCCGAGGCTAATCTAGTTGCTTATGCTTTAAACGTGGCTGAAGATATAGATGCAAATAAAGATTCATCTATTTATTTTGAGGTAGTTAGTTGTGAATATTCAGGAAAGTGGAACGTGCAAGAAGAGATGGAATCGCTACTCCAGGAGATGAAGAACCCAAATATAAAGTAAGGTTGGTTGCAAAAAGGTTACAGTCAGATTTCAAGTGTAGACTTCACATATGTGTTTTCTCCAGTTGTGAAGTATGGTTCGATTCGAGCCTTGCTTGGTATTGTGGCCATGTATGATTTGGAGCTTAAGCAGTTAGATGTAATAAAAACTTTCTTGCATGGAGAACTTGAGGAAGATATTTACATAGAAAAACTAGAGGGTTTTATAGTCTCAGAAAAGGAACACTATGTTTGCTTGCTGAAAAAAGTCCCTTTATGGCCTGAAATAGTCACCAAGACAGTGATACAAGGGGTTTGATTCATTTATGACTACTTATGATTTCAAAAGAAGTAACTTTGACAGTTGTCTTTATTTTAAGAAAAACAATTATGGTTCCTTTGTATATCTACTCATTTATGTTGATGACATGTTTATAATAGCCAAAGATAAATGAGAGATAAGAAAGGTTAAAGTCCAGCTTAGTGAAGAATTTTAGATTAAAGATTTGGGAGTAGCAAAGAAGATACTTGGGATGGAGATTCTCAGAGATTGAAAAGCATGTAAATTGTACCTAAGTCATAAATGGTAAATTGAGAAAGTTCTTTGCAGGTTCAATATGCAGAGTGTCAAGCCAGTTGTACTCCATTAGTAGCCCACTTCAAACTTTCATCAACTTTGTTGGTGTTCATTGATGAAGAATACCCCTTTAGGGGTTTTGTGGAGGAGGTGGAGAACTTGTTCGTTTAGAATTCGTGTCAATGTGGAGATTGTTAGAGTTGTGTGACCCGAATCCTTGTTAAAGAAATACAATGGTAAAATAAGGGGATCGGTGTAGGGATTAAGACTTGTGTAAAACAAAGGTACGGACCATGGTAAAATAAGGTTTTCAACCTTTAAATAGATGTAGTCGAAACTCCTCTTGTATCATTCATTTTTCAACATTAGTGAATTTCTTCTCCTCTGCCCGTGGTTTTTTTCCCAAAAGGGTTTCCACATAAAATTTGTGTATTCTTATTTTTCTTTATTTTTTGTGATTATTCTATTTCCATTATTAGCATTTATTTTAATAAATTCAATCTAATTTAAACATCCATTTGATCATTCTAAACCATCATATACCATGCCATTTTACTTTCATTTGGTCATTCAAATATCACCTATTTATTTTGACACTTTGCAAAAACATACACATTTATAACATTCACTTTCATAATCAAACATTAACTAAAGTCCAAACCAAACCATCATTCTCAAACTAACACGTTTATATCACCTATGTACATGCCACATAACTAGACCCAAAAAAATTAAAAGACTACAGAGTAATAAGCTAAATAGTGTGAGCTTTGTGACGATTTGGCCAATACGTTCTGCAATTCGACAACTATAGGAAAAGAGAAATCAATGGTAAGCACATTGAATGCTTAATAAGTTCATATTGAAATAAATAAACCTACCTTAACATTACGACAATTTAAATTATAGAAATATATTGATATAGGCATGATAATCCATGGCAACCTTATGTGTTCATACTCAATCTATCAACATAGCAAATGAATTAGTACTTTAACATAATGTGGTCATAAAATTTCAACCCATTTACATATATGCATCTATTCCAAGTTGTACCATTTTCATTTAATCTTCACCCATTTTGCAAATATGAAAACCAATTTCATGATTAATCTTTCTATCCATTTCATTTCCATTTAACTACATTTTTGTATTTGAGCTGCTAACACAAGCTTCAGATCAAGTTGCCATACAAGTTTTACTTGATGCTGCTCAAACAATCTTCAGAGAATTCACAACACGTGCTGAACCTCAAGCCATAGGTAAAGGGTAATTCGATGCTGCTTACACAAGCTTCAAAGAATCCGTAACACGTGTTGGATCTCTAGCCATTGATAAATAATGATTTGATGCTGCTCACACAAGCTTCAAAGAATCCACAACACATGCTAAATCTCAAGCCATCGATCATTAAATTCCTAATCAAACACCCAATTCCTTTATTGGACCCTAAAGACATACCATTCATATCCCAAACATTTTCTAGTTCACACGTCATTATTGTTGTATTTGTACCATTTCAATTTCTGTATCATCTTTATATAGATGTTCAATCCAATCATATAAACATTTCATATCTATTTGTTATCTCATAACTATTTGTTTTTGTTCTATATCTCATACTTTACGATTTAGTCCATTCGATGCCAAAAGTTATTATTTTCAAATCATTTCTATCAACAACAAAACAATACAATACAAAAATAGCAAAAATTAACATAGTAAGTTCCATATGAACTTACTTGGCAAAAATAATAATAGATAAGGTGTTAAGGACTAATCTACAATTTTTCTTTTTCGCGATTATCCTCCGATTGGTTTAAATCTCGATCTATAGAATAATTCAAATCAATTTATCAATATCAAAACATTCTATAACATTATATAATATGCACGAATCTATTTAAATTCATTTCTATAAAACCTCTAAATTTTTACATTTTATTCGATTTAGTCCCTAAAACTGAAATTGTTATAACTTTCTAATTTGAGCTTCGATTTCAAAATCAATCTCAATTCCATCCTTCTACAGCCCTCTAATATCTATAATCATAGAAATTTAACATCAATTTTGAATTCTTTACACTTTAGTCTCTAGTCTCTATATTCAAAACTAACCATTTTCACTTTACATATTAGTCTTTTTTTCACTTCTAAGCTTAAAATCTAACAAATTAACACCAATAACTTCAAGAAACTGTTGATGGAAACTTTTAGAAACTTTAACAGTTTCACAAATTGATACACGAGTTAGCTAAATCAAGCTCTTAGAATATAAAAAACATAAAAATTACAAAAAAAATGACTAAATTGAAGAACATAATTAAGAGCCAAAAGCTTCAAACTTTTGGGACCTATTCTTCAATGGAGAATTCGATGGAAGAGATGAAGATGAAAAATATTTTCTCTTTCCTTCCA
>JABEZY010273763.1:6931-19779 GCA_013467495.1 Gossypium gossypioides
CACTAATTAATCAACAAGGTACCAATTTTGGGCGTGTCGAGGGTGCTAACCCTTCCTTGTGCGTAACCGGCTTCTGAACCCATTTTCTGGATTTTATAAGACCAAAAATTATCGTTTTAGTAAATTTAAATTTTTATTAAAACGATTTAATTATTAGGTGATCCGATCACACCTAAAAAAAAGATTGGTGGCGACTTCCGTTTTTTTTTTTAAATCCAAGTCTATCCACTTTTATCAAAAATGGTTTCGACAAGGATCATTACCTACCACTGCCTTTCCTTTCCTTCAAAGCATTTTACCATCTCAAGAATATTTTGAATAGGACTGAGAATTCTATTGAAGTTCCTGGCATATTTGTTGTAATGATGGATCAATGAGACATGATTCCTTAACTCAAGCCCACACATCTAACCAGGAAATGTTGCCTATGCATTGCAAAAATTACCCTTATGAACCCTTCGAGACAAGGCATCTGCCACCTTGTTTTGGCTGCCCTTTCTATAGGATATATAATAATCATACCCTAGCATTTTTAGCACCTACTTTTTTTGGAATTGTGTAATTTCTTTTTTTTTTCAGCCAAGAACTTTAAACTGTGATAGTCTATTCTGATCAGAAACCTCCTACCCACCAAGTATGCGTGCCACTTCTTTATTACCAACAGAACATCTAGCATCTCTTTATTGTAAATGGGAAGCGCTTGATGTTTTACTCTCAGCCCTTTGCTAAAAAAGCCTACTGACCTCCCTTTATATTGCAAAACTGCCCTTACACCTTGTCCACAAGCATTTGTATCAACACTAAATTCTTCTTTAAAATTTGGAAGTGAGAGAATTGGTGCTATACACACTACTTGTTTGAGCCTCTTAAATGCCCCGGTAGCTGTTTCATTCCAATTCCAAAGGACATCATTTTTGAGAAAATTGGTTAGTGGACGAGCCAAAATTCCATAATGTTTAATAAACTAACGATAGTATCCTAACAGACTAAGAAATCCTCTCAACTCCTTCATCTACTTAGGAGTAGGCCAATCAAGGGCCCTTTTAACCTTAGCTGCGTCCATAGTGACTGGCCCTATATAAATCATATGCCCAAAGTACTCGATTTGGTGGGTGCCAAATGTGCACTTACTTTGCTTGGCAAAAAGTTGATTAACTATTAGGAGCGGCAACGCATTCTTCAAATGGATTAAATGATTAGACCGACTGTGAGAATACACTAGTATATTGTCAAAGAGCGCTAGTATAACTTCCTCAATAGCCTCTTGAAAATCAAGTTCATCAGTGACTGAAAACTTAAGGGGGTGTTGGTTAAGCCACATGACATAACCAAAAATTTGTAATGCCCTTTATGCATGCAAAAAGTTGTCATAAAAATGTCAGATTCATGTATTCAGATATGGTGATACATTGATCATAGGTCTAATTTAGAGAAAACCATGGCTTGTCCAAGCTCATCAAGCAATTCCTCTATAACAGGTATAGGAAAACAATCATTAATGGTTAGTTGGTTGAGCTACTTATAGTCCATGCATAGTCTCCAACTCCCGTTTTTCTTTCTCACCATCACAATAGGAAATGCAAATAGGCTGCTACTATCCCTAATGACACCTACCTGAAGCATTTCTTGTATAAGCTTTTTGATCTCTTATCTTGTAAGGGAATTTTATAATTTTATAGTTTGTTCAATGGTAATCCCCTTGGAACTTAAAAGACATATTGAAATTCATGCAGAAGCTGCTGCAAGTCCTTCCAAATTGGCATGGGTAACAGACTTAAAGTGGTTTGTAGATCAGAAGTGCATAGCATAGAATAAAGGCTGGTTGCATTCATCTATAGGCACTTAGAAAGTTGATGACCTGAAAGAAGTTGTAACCCTCCTAAAACAATTCCTTGAAGACTATATTCCGTACATTCATATTCAAAATGAATGGTAAGGGACCCAAAACTCCACAAGATGGATCCCAAAGTCAACAACCATTAAATCCCCAAAACTACATCACACCCTTTGACTAGTAAAATCATGAAGTTGATAGTAAACTCCTGCCCTTGTGTTTTCCATTTCACTGCCCTACATAATCCCTTAGTGATTAAGCTCCCACCATTAGCTATCATGACATTCAATTGAAAAGATTGTTCCTCAAGCAAACTCAACCTTTTAACTAGCTTTGTATCAACAAAGTTGTGCGTACTACCCGAGTCTACCTATATAATCACCTCCACTTGTCCCAGCATAGCTGCTATCCTCATCTTGTTATGCCCTTGGTAGCCTTTTAAAGCATGTAAGGATAGTATTGGGGTTACATTTTTAGGTTCTTGATCCACATTCTCCAACTGTTTAAGGCAATCTTGAAAATTTTCCACCATTAGCCCTTTAGAGTCCCTTAAGAGCTCGATTTGATATTCCACTACGAGCTGGTAGAATTGTGATTTAGCACACTTATGTCCTAGTGTGTACTTAGAGGTACACCAGAAGCATAAACCTTTCCTACGGCGTTCTTCAATTGCAGATTGAGATAAGGACTTAACAGGTGGCTTTTTACTATTGGAGATTAAGTTAGAACTAGTATTTGAAGAGGGTGCAGTTATTGAGGTTGTTATTTGAGGAATGGAAAATAGGGGGTTTAAAGTGACCTCCACTACCCCTAAATGTCACCCATTTGCTAGGTGTAGGAAACATTATCTCTTCCATTTGTTTACCTAAAGAGTAACCCTCCATTAAGGTTTGTGGCTTGAACAACTTAAGATACTGCCTTATCTCCGCTTTAAGGTTGTAAACAAATATGCTTAAAGCGTAACTCTTAGGTAAATGTAGTTGGTTTAGTACACTCACAAAATGGTCATGATATTTGTCCACAGTTCCTTGTTGTTTGAGGGCAACGAGCTCAGTCATAGGGTCACAAACGTTAGAGGAACCAAACCTGTCCTTGAAGCCCCTAGCATAAGTGTCCCAAGTGATTTGGTGAAACCCCATGTCTTTGGCAGAAAAAATTATGCCAATCCAGAGCCTTCCTATCCATGTGAAGCGTAACAATTTTGACTTTTGTTTGCTGTTGTAAACTTCAGCCTCGAAAAATTATTTTAGCTTAAACCATCACACTAAAAAATCCTCATGGTCAAACTTCGGGTAGTTATACTTGAGTACCTTTCCAACAGATTCCATTGAGCTAGTGTTAGAGAGAAGGCCTAAGTGCCTACTGTCCTAAATCGGTGAGAGCATCAGTGACTCTTTAGGTGCAAACCCTGAAGGTAAGCTTCTTAAGACTCATTTTCTCTTAACTAAAGAGTGACTCGTGTTGTTGCTGATGTTGGTCCCATATACTACTCAAAAAGGCCTTTCATTTTTAGCACATTTTTTCATGAAAATCCTTTAGTCGTGTATCAAGTCAAGCATCTATTTGTGTCAAGTCCGTTTGTAACTATGATAGTTCCTTCTGCAACCTAGCAGTTACACTGCCACCAGCTATAAAGATTGTTTAGGCTCTGATACCTTTGGTATGAAGCAAAAATGGAGAAGAGTTCGTCGAAAAAAATAGGAGAAAGAGCACTAGAGAAGAAAGAGAAGATTTTGAGAAAACTTGTCATGTATTTCATACTTGTTTCAACCATTTGTCTGGTGGCTAAATAGAAAAATGAACGGACTCATGACAGTTGTGCCATCCAGCTAATACGACTCGTTTAATTAAACTATTCTATAAGTTGCAAAACACAATGTTTTGCACCATAACCTTCCCACCCAGTCAAAACGCCGCATTTTATTTAAATACATTAAAAAGTATGATTGTAAATTGAAAATTGTATAAACAAAAATGAATTGAATTTTAAAAGTAATAAACCGGTGTTGACTTTTCTTATCGCTCCATAACAAAAAACTTGTAAGTCCCCGCCAAGCACTAAACTGCATAAAAAAACGTGAAAAAGAGCAAGAATAAACCAAATATTGAACCATGGGTAAGGCAACGAATTAGGTTCAAACTCTATCCCCTTTTACATAAGAAATCTTTTGTTGGAAGTCTCTCTAATATTAACATCCACAAAGAAACATTACAAATTGGGAGGTGTTTTTGATCTCCAAATGCATTCACCAATCCATAATCTTCAACCTATGGAACATTTGACAACAAATTATACAGTTTATTAACTAAAAATTTGACGACAGATTAGAATTTTCATATAAGTAAATCTTTCTTCGAAGGAACCTTAACCTCCTTTTCTAAACAACCCCCTTGAAAAGTAATGTTCCCAATTATTATGCGACCAAGAAGAATTGATAGAATAGTCCACAACCTTCGTATATTTATCATTTGCCAATCGAAAAAGTATTGGAAAGCACACCCTTAATGGCATTTCCCCAGACTAGATATCAAGCAAAAAAAAGATATTACAACCATCTCCTAGCACCCACAAAAAACCCTTAGGCCAAACAAAAGATAAAATCGACTCCTCCTTTCATTCTTCAAGACTGATTTCTAGGTTGCTAACATAGACCAATTGGTCCTCATACTCAACCGCTAAGGAAGAGAATCAACTCCATATTTACCTAAAATCAATTAGTGTCATAAGGAATTCAGTTTAGTCGCGGATTTCCATAACCATTTTGCAAGAAGAGACTTATTCTGAGCAGCCAAATCCATCACTCTAAGACCCCATTTTTCTTAGTCATGCACCCCATCCTCCAATTCACTCGAGCCATTATATTACTAAAAGAATACCACCTCAAAGAAAAGATCGACGAATCCCATCAATCTAATCGAGAACACTTTTATGAATTTTGAAAATGGAATATAATGCAACGACAATGAAGAAAGAACAAATTTAACCAAAACAACCCGTGCCACATAAGATAAAAAACTATGCTTCCACAAGGTCAATTTCTTACGACATTTGGCAACGATCGGTTCCCAAACCCTCATTTTATGAGGATTAACACCTAATGGAATACCTAAATACATTAATGGAAAAGTGTTAATGCCACAACCCTATAAATCCTCCACCTCACTTGTGATTGCTTCATCAATACTAATAGCAAACAAATTTAATTTCCTATAATTAATGTTCAAACCAGAAAAAATCTCAAAGCACCTTAGCAAACCTATATATATTTTTTATATTTACCACATCACCTTCAAGGAAAAAAATCGTGTCATCCGAAAATTATAGGTAAGAGATACAGAAACCATCCACTAAACTTGATAAACCATAAATCAAACCAGAATCTTTAACTAATATAGCCAAACGAAGTGCCTTCGCTGCCAACAAACATAAATAATAAATAATCACATGACATCAGAAAGAATTTGTTAATTGACAGTGGTTGCACTCATCACATGGCATCAAGTGAAGGTATGTTCAGGGAACTAAATACCAACTTTGTGTCCAAGGTCAGAATTGGGAATGGTGAGTTCATTGAGGCCAAAGGCAAAGGCAAAGCTGTGATCTGCACTTAATCAGGTAACAAAACAATTTCAAAAGTTTTTTTTGTACCTGATATTGACTAGAATTTACTAAGTGTTGGTCAATTGTTAGAGAAGGGTTACTTCCTTATTTTTTAAGGAAAAATTTATGTAATTAAGAATCTTCTTGGTCAAGAGCTTGTGAATGTAGCTTTGTATGAAAGATCCTTTACTTTAGATATGAATCAGTTAGAAGTAAAGACATACTTCTCTGACTGATGAATCATGTTTGTAGCATAAGAGGTTAGAGCATGAGAACTATAAGTCACTTGGTTTTCTGCATAAGATGAGTCTAATTGAAAACATGTCCAAGATTGAGCCTAAAAATAAAGTATATGAAGTCTATCAGCTTGGCAAGTAGACCAAACTACCTTTTCCAGTTAACAAAGCTTGGAGAGCTTAAAAGAGGCTCCAACTGGTCCATACTGATATCTGTGGACCTATAAAGACCTCTTCTTTAAATGGCAGCAGGTATTCTGTGTTGTTTATTGATGATTGCACCAGATTTTGTTGGGTGAATTTTTTGAGACAAAAATCAAAAGTAGCTGATGTCTTTTGCAAGTTTAAGGCCTTAGCTGAGAATCAAGCAAGTTGTAAGTTGAAGATATTGAGGTCAGACAATGGGACTTAATATGTGTCTCAAAAGTTTCAGAAGATTTGTGATGAAGCTGGAATTCAGCATCAGTTAACCACCATCTACACTCCACAGTAAAATGGTGTTTGTGAGAGAAAGAACAAAAATGTTCTTGATATGGCAAGGTGCTTGTTGTTTGAAGGGAAAATGTCTAACATTTTTTGGGCTGAGACAGTAAATACCTTAGTGTATTTACTCAATAGACTGCCAACAAATGCAGTCAAAGGAAAAACACCATTTGAAGCTTGGTTTGGACACAAGCTTACTATCTCACACCTGAAAGTGTTTGGCTGTTTATGCTACACACTCGTACCAGCTGAAAAGAGAACCAAGTTGGAAAAAAGTTCTATGCTTGGAGTTTTTGTTGGCTATAGCAACATAAAGAAAGGGTATAAGGTCTTTGATCCATCTACTAAAAAGATTGTTATGAGTAGAGATATGAAATTTAATAAAGGCAACTGTTGGAAATGGGATGGAATAGATGCAAGCTTGTCTGAGCAAGACCAGCAAGATCTAGACTGGCAGCATATTGAGAATGAAGCTGAAATTGAGGAAGGGTATGATGATGTACCTATCAGAGGTACAAGGACTATCATGGACATCTATGAAAGATGTGATATGACCATTGTTGAGCCTTCCAACTTTGATGAGGCTGCAAAGGAACACTGCTGAAAAGAAGCAATGGAGGCAGAAATGGAAATGATTCACAAGAATGGAACATGGGAGCTGGTTGATAGGCCAGCACATAGAAAAATTATTGGTGTGAAATGGGTGTTCAGGACCAAACACAATGCAGATGGGTCACTGAACAAGTATAAAGCAAGGCTAGTTGTGAAGAGGTACAGCCAATAGTATGGCATTGATTTTTTAGAAACCTTTGCACCAATTGTAAGGTTGGACACCATAAGGCTATTGTTTACCTTAGCTGCTCAAAAGCAGTGGAAAGTGCACCAGCTGGACGTCAAATCTTCTTTCTTAAATGGATTTCTCAATAAAGAGATCTTTGTTGAGTAGCCAGATGGATTCAAGGTTCTTGGTGAAGAGCAAGGTTTACAAGCTCAAGAAGGCTTTGTAAGGTCTAAAGCAGGCTCCAATGACCTGGTATGACAAAATTGATGCTTACTTGTCAAAGCTGGGGTTTGAAAAGAGCATTAGTGAACCTACACTCTATGTGAAGAAATTTGAGAAAGAAACTTTGTTGATTGTGTCATTGTATGTGGATGATTTACTAGTTACTGGTTGTAGGAACAAACTGATTGAAGAATTCAAGAAACAGATGCAAGGTGTTTTTGAGATGACTGATCTAGTTTTGTTGACCTACTTTCCTGGCATAGAAGTAAATCAGAATAAGCTAGACTTTTGCTCTAAAGATTTTAAGCAAGTTTTGCATGACAAACAACAAACCTATTAGCACTTTTGTGGCACAAGGAGAAAAACTCTCCAGCAATAGTGACCATGAACAAGTGGATAAGAAGGGTAACAAAAGCTTTGCAGGTTGTCTGCTCTATTTGACAGTAACAAGGCCAGACATCATGTATGCAATCAGCCTCCTATCAAGGTTCATGCATTGCTGCAATGTTGCTTACTTCAAGGCTGTTAAAAGAGTCTTAAGATATGTTAAAGGGACCTTAAATTATGGGGGTGAAGTTTGTGAAGGCTGAGGAGCTAAAACTGGTTGGCTATTCAGATAGTTATTGGGCAGGCTCAGTTGATGATATAAAGAGCACATCGGGCTACTTTTTCACTCTAGGTTCAGGGATCTTTTGTTGAAGTTCTAAGAAACAACAAACAATAGCGCAATTCACTACAGAAGCAGAGTACATTACAGCTGCTACTGCTATTAATCAAACCATTTGGCTTAGAAAACTTTTGAGTGACTTGAATGCTGATCAAGAGGAAGCAACAGAGATCAAGGTGGACAACCAGTCAGCTGTTGCTATTGCCAAAAATCTTGTATTTCATGGCAAGACCAAACACTTCAAAATCACGTATCACTTTGTAAGAGAGACAGAACTATCAAAAGAAGTCAATTTGACTCATTGTAGTTCAGAGGTTTAGCTTGCAGACATTCTAACCAAGCCTCTAGCTAATGCAAGGTTTGAGAATTTGAGGAAAAGAATTGGAGTCTGCTGCTTTGTAGCCAAGGAGGAGTGTTGAAAGTTGGCAATAATGCAGCAGCAAGCAAATGTCCAATGTGTTTTTTGGTTGTTAAAACTTTTTGTAACATGTGACTTATGTTTAGTTTGATTGTAATTTTTGTTTTGCTAAGGATTAGTCATGTACTTAGTTGATTTATTAGCCTCTTAGGTTATCATTAAGCTGATTTTGCAGCTTGGATACTAGCACAAGTAATGTTTTGTTTTCTTCCAATGTAATGAAGCTACTTATGTACATTGTAATGTTTCTTATTGAAGTAATATGAGTTGTCATTTTTCTCTCAACCAACTCCGGTTTTTGCTTCTATTTTTCTTCCTTCAAACACAAATTTTATTGTTTTTGATTTTTGGATGCTGATATAACTCAACACTTTCTGATCTCCATGGCCCCAGATTTTCCACGTCTGAGAGAAATCAACCTTTCTAATTGTACTTAACTAAAAAGAATTTTCAGCCTTACAAAAGAAATGGATGGCAAGGACATTTTTCTACCTCTGCTATGTCTGTCGAACTGTGTTATTATGCAGTTATCTTTGGAAGTGTTAGAAGTTGAAGAATGCCTCCTATTGGCTCCTTTTGTTTTTCAAGACTTGATGAGAGGTCAAATTGTGGTAATTCTGTTCTAATTTATGTTCTTTTGAAATTCGAGAAACTGATAAAAATGTAATTAGCAGATCTGTTATAAATTATGATTAACTTAAACCGTATATATTACCTGAGGAATTGTATTCTTTTAATGGTACCATTTTCTTTTCTATGTAACACATTCTGTTCTGACATTGAACTACACTAAACTATCTGACATAAATTATGGCTCTCGAAAATTGGAAATAACTGTCAACCAGGCAATGGAGTTAGCTTCCATGGGAGACACAGGTCAATGCCTATGGAGTATTTAATTATTGGGAATTGTGTACAAGTGTTTCAATTTGAAGGCGGGTTCCTTGTCTCAAGTCTGGAGAAACTACAACAACTACAACTACAACTACAACAAATTTCCTTTAAGTGCTTCTCTCTGTTTTCCAATACTCGAAGATTAGAGCATGTATTCAGACATGAAGTTGAAATAAACAATGCAACTGAAGAGGATATGGTGCTTCCAAAGTTAAAGAGATTGGAACTCCTACAACTACCAAGCCTTGTCTGCTTCGGCCCTTTGGGTTATCACCCCATGTTCCCACGGTTCAATGTCACTGCAGTTGTGGAAGACTGCCCCAACATGACCATGTGTTTCACTGTTGATGTAAACAACTTGATGCAGGCTCAGACACAAGTAAACACCCTAATATCTTTTCCTGATATGACGATTTATGATGTTTTTTTATACCATTAAATAGAAAAGTTAGAACCTTTGCAATCAATCGATTATCATTTTCAACTTCTTATTAGTTTCTTTTTTCTTTTTATTTCAAGAAAATGACAGAATAGAGGATAAAGGTGTTGCAATGTGAGATTTGGGATGGTAATTGCATACTTCAATAAATTTTTTATTGCTTACTGATATAATCAACTGGAATTTTGTTTTCACAGAAGTTAAGTCTTCATGATGAAAAGAATAATGCTCAACTGTCTAAAACACAAGGAGACCACTTCCTAAATTTGGAAGATGTAAAACTCAACAATTGTGGAGTTGAAGAGGTGTTTTAGTTGAAGGGTCTTCAATTTCATATTTGTCAAGTGTCCGAAAATTCATTAAGTGCTTAAAATAATTGTTAGTAAACATTGGTCTTTTGACAGTAGTTCATAGGTATATGTGGCAACTAAGACACAAACTTACCTCCCTTTTTACTTGCACCGCCACTTTAATGCTTTGGCAACCTCCCTTAGTGGTTGTACCCGTTTCCATCAATTTGAAACTGAAATATATTCTTGAACTCGATGAGAAAAACTTCCATGATGACTTTGTTCTAATCTGCTGTGTCATGCTTTTAGAAAAGTGCAAATGCCCCTGTATTGCACTAAGCCTTGAGCATACGGAGTTTAGGGCTTTCTAGTCATTCTAATTAAATTATAGGGATATTTTAAGATCTGAAAGGTAAGATCATGGGAACATGGCAGGTGATTAGTGGTCATAGGGATATGTTGTCATCTCGACCAATCTTATGTGCATAAAATCCTGTATAGTTACTAGTGTGAACTAATAGATATAAATAATAACCTGATCATGGCTTCACTTTCAGTGAGAAATATCATTAAATTAAATTATATATGTAAAACCATTAAAAATAAAAGGATAGCAAAAAGCTAATAATACTTGTTAAAATGCATCAGTCCAAACATTACAATGGTTTATTAGAGTGTAAATTAAAGGTGCAACATAACTTTAATTAACTAAGTTATTAGTTGGGAGTAAGCGACGATATATCCTTTTTGCTTCACAACTCCATTAAAGCCAGCTTCTATACCAGTTAAAAGTACAGTTATCAACACCCCTGTTTTTAACAAAAATAATAAACAAAAACACAAGTTAACACACTAAATTTGATTATTACATAGGCAAATTTAGAAAAGAAAAAGGAACTAAAAATTGAAATCGGCAACCATGTTTTTACCTGCATTTAGTTGATATATTGAACTTATGATACTTCGAATCTTTATTTTCCATTTTGCATTCATGTCCATTTGGATATGGATATATACGATCCTCTAAACATATAAAAAAATCCTTAAAAAATTCATTAAACTCATGTTAGATACAAATTATATCAGAAACTTAACCAAAAATATTTGAACATAGACGTCCGCCTATTGATTTATGTAACATGGCTTTGAAAGCTACCTTAAGCGGCTCTTACTGTACCAGAAGCGGTAGTTGACTCTTACTGTACCATCCATTCTTTCATGCAATGTGTGGTAGTTGACTCTTACTGTATCAGAAGCGGCTCCAATTTATATTCTCGTCGAAAATTGCATTTGAAATAGTGGCAGACTCTTCAATTGCATCTTGATCAACCAATTCGGGTGTCTTTAAAAAATAGTAAGAAAAAATTATAATTGACATCAAGGAAAAATAAGAAACATATATATACTTTTTAAAGTGATATTTTTCAATAATTTACAAGATCAGTTAAGTAATTTAAGTAAAAATTTTGCATGCCTTTTGTTGTAATTGTTATAACTACAAACAATAAAGCAGGATTAAAGGGTTGCAGGATTTATACTTTTTTATTTTGCAATGCACAAATTTCTGTGAATCAATGAAGAAACCAGTTGTTAACTTAGGGCAATTTCTTACTTCCAACTTCATCAATGCTGACAATACAAAACGATATCCTTTGGGACAAAAGTGAATGAGGCCCGGTAGTTCTTCAAGTGATAAATTTAGTAATTTATCAAATTTCATCTCCTTTTCAGCTGCCACTTCCAAATCATCTTCTAATTTGAATACTTGTTCCAATTTAGAGTTCTTTTTCAAATGCAATCTTTCAAAGTTTTGGAAGAACATGAATAGATCCAAAAGGAAAGAGACTTTTCAAATTTCCACAATTGTTAACTTGGATGTTAGTCAAATTTGGAAAGCTTATAGGTTGGACGCCAGTATCAGCATTTGATGATGAAGAAGAAACTTGATCATTGGCTAAAATGAGTTGTTCTATTTCGTCACACCTCACGATACAAAGATCCACTAAATATGATAAACTGCAAGCCATCGTAGGTGAAAATATACATCTTAACTTCTTGCAATCTCTCAAAATTAGTGTATTTAAAGACTGAACAATGGAATTCACTTACGAACTAAATATAAAAGGGAAATGAATTATCGCATGAATTAAGCAACATATCGATTTACTGATTTGCTACAGTGCCAAAATACATGTATAAAATGCAAACAATCTGAATAATACCTCAAAGAGCGGAGCTTGTGCAATGAAGCATGAGAATATTGCGCAACGCACTATCTGAAGAGTTTTCAATTTTGGCCAGCAATGATTCTGCATGAATGAATCACATATTTAGATATTATACCAAATATATTTGTTTAAATAAAATTGAGGAATATCATTTGTAAAACGTAATTGAAGTTTTAAAGAATTTCTTTATCAAAACATATGAATAAGAAATAAATTGATCTTCCAACTTATCAATTATAAAAAAATGTATTTATCATATTTTGCAACTGTGATACTTCAACCACTTTAAAATAATTAATTATGACTATTAAAAAAATAAAAATACAATATTTATGGTAATAGCCGATGAGAGAGAGAGAATTCTAATTGCTGATTCAATTTTAAAATAAATGAATTATAAATAACTTTTAAAATAAGGTTGAAATATTAATTATTTTATGAACACAAAAATGAATTTGAGTCTTAATACCTGTAATCCAAGTCCATCCTTATTTTTTTCCATGTTGAAGATTTGTATAAGTCGAGGACAATCTTCTATCTCAATAGATTCCAGGTAGGGAAGTCCTTGACTTGAACACAAATATTTCAAGTTTTCACATCTTCCAATCTTGACACCTTTCAATTTTGGCAAGAACAGAGGAGACTGATCTTTTATGTTTGAAACATCTATTTCATCCATGTTTTCTGCTTCTCCGATTAAATGTTCTAAAGAGTAGCAATTCCAAATCTCGAGAAATTGCAAATGCACCAAAGTT
>JABEZY010273764.1:14082-31869 GCA_013467495.1 Gossypium gossypioides
ATTTTCATCTTTATTTCATGCTAGCCGAATTCACTAGGGACCTATATCAACCCATACAAATTAGTAGTTCACAAATTTACCATGGAATTTTACTACTTTTACAAAGTAGTCCTTAAATGACATTTTCATCAAAAATGATTTTACAAAACTTGTTTATTTATCAACAAGGACTCATAATCTTTCATAAAACATAAATAGTCATGCAAGAAATTCATTGCAAAACCCTAAACCTTTAACAGTTTTACAAATTGATCCCCGGGCTAGATAGATTAAGCTTCAACGACTTCAAAAACATAGAAATCATTAAAAATGGGATCAAAACTTACTTACATGCAAGGAGGGAGCTTAGCCGAATGGATAAACCATAACTATGTCTTTTTCTTCTCAAATTTTTGATGGTGATATCAACTAAAGAAGATGATACCTTTTGTTTATGTTATTTTACTTATTTATTAATTTACTAATTTAACCTTACTAATTAACCTTAAAATTTCTTAATTTTATGTCCATCTTTTTCCACTAACATTATAAATGGTCTAATTACAATTTAAGTCACTCACTTTTCAGTTTCATAGCTATTTAACACCTTTATCTACTAGAACTCCATTTTTGCACATTTTATGATTTAGTCCTTTTTACGAAATTAAGCATGCAAACGACAAAATTTCTTAACGAAATTTTAATATGACCTTACTAGCATTGCATAGACATTAAAATAATAACAAAATAATAAATTACTCATCAGATTTGTGGTCCTGAAACCATTGTTTCGAATTCACTGAAAACGGGTTGTTATAACTCTCACCCCCTAAAGGAATTTTTATCCTCGAAAATCTTACTAGAAAAGAGGTTCGAGTATTGCACTTTCATATCTTCTTCCGGTTCCCAGGTAGCTTCTTCTATACCATAATGTTGCCAAAGAACTTTCACTAAAGCTATGCCTTTAATTCTCAATTCTTTAACCTGTCGAGCTAGAATTTTGATTGATTCTTCACAGTATGTCATATCTGGTTGAATCTCAACGTCAATACGTGAAATCACGTTTGAAGGATTTGATCGATACCGACGTAACATAGATTTATGTAATACAATGTGAACCCTTTCTAACTCTAACGACAAAGCTAATCTGTAAGCTATAGGTCTGATTCTCTCAATGATCTCATAAGGCCCGATAAACTGCGGACTAAGCTTTCCTTTATGGCCAAATCGAAGAACTTTCTTCCAGGGCAATACTTTGAAAAACACTTTGTTACATGGAATTCGATGTCTGTTCTTTTCAAATCTGCATAAAATTTTTGTCGATTCAAAGTTGTTTTATAACTGTCACGTATCACTTTAACCTTTTATTCGGTTTCTCATACCGAATCAACCCCGAAAAGCTTTTTCTCACTAAGCTCAGTCCAGTATAACGAAGTTCAACACTTCTGACCATACAAAGCCTCATACGGTGCCATTTTAATGCTCGATTGATAACTGTTGTTGTATGCAAATTCAACCAATGGTATAAATCTCTCCCAGTTACCTTCGAACTCTAAAACATAACATCGAAGCATATCCTCGAGTATTTGGATTAATCACTCGGATTGACCGTCGATAAAATGTAGTACTAAAATGCAGTTGAGTACCTAGAGCTTCGTGTAACTTGCTCCAAAATTGAGACGTAAACTGTGGATCTCTGTAAAAAATAATAGAAATTGGCACACTATGCAATCTAACAATCTCAGCCACATACAACTCTGCTAATCTCTAGAGTGAAAAATCGGTACGTACTGGAATGAAATGTGTGGACTTCATCACACGATAAAAAATGACCCACACAACATCTTTCTTTCTCAATGGTAGAGGCAACCTCAATACGAAATCTATCGTGACACGTTCCCATTTCCACTCTGGAACCATCACTGGTTGTAATAAACCAGAAGGTACCTGATGTTTGACTTTAACTTACAGACAAACTAAACATCTCGATACGAATTCTAAAATATCTCGTTTCATACTTGGCCACCAGGATGAATCGACAAGCTACTACTGTGAGCTTCGTGCAAAATCTTCTGAACGAGATCAGAATTTCTCAGAACACAAATTTTGTCTTTGAAATACAAACTATTATCAGAACCAACATGAAAATCTGAATCAGGTGTCATCTTAAGTTGTTTCCATTTAGCTATCAAAACATCGTCACATTTCTAAGCATCACTAATCTGTTGCAGAAACGTCGGTCTAGCTTTTAATTCATCTAAAATTGAACCATTATCAATCAATTTTAACTGTGTGTTCAAAGAACGCAAAGTAAATTGAGCTTTTCTACTCAATGCATTAGCAACGAAATTAGCCTTTCCCAGATGGTAATCAATGATCAAGTCGTAATCTTTCAATAACTCGAGCCATCTGCGCTATCTCAAATTCAAATATTTTTTAACCATCAAATACTTCAGGCTTTTATGATCAGTGAAGATATGACATTTTTCTCTGTATAAATGGTGTTGTCAAATCTTTAATGCAAATACAATCGCTGCATGCTCTAAATCATGAGTTGGATAATTCTTTTCGTGTGGTTTCAACTATCTAGAAGCATACGCTATCACCTTGCCCTCTTGCATCAAAACACAACCCAAACCATTCAATGAATCATCACTAAAAATTACAAATTTTTTATCGGACAATGGTTGAACTAACACCGGTGCCTCGGTTAACAATGCTTTCAACTGATTAAAGCTTTGCTGACATTTCTCGGACCATTTGAATTTAGCATCTTTTTGAAACAATCTCATCAACGGTGTAGCAATCATCAAAAATCCCTTGATGAATCTTCTGTAATATCCGACTAAACCTAAAAAAATCTAACTTCAGATACATTTCTCAGAGGTTTCCAATCTACTACAGCTGAAATTTTGTTTGTTTTAACTCAAATGCCTTCGGTCGATACAACATGTCCCAAAAATCTGACTTCTCGAAGCTAGAACTCACATTTGCTAAACTTAGTGAACATTTGTTTTTCGCATAAAGTTTGCAGAACAATTCTTAAATGCTGGGCATGCTCTGTCTCATCTCGTGAATATATCAGAATATCATCAATGAATACAACAATAAATCTGTGTAAATACGATTTGAATATTCTGTTCATCAAGTCCATAAATATAACAGGTGCATTAGTTAAACCAAATGTCATCACAAGGAACTCATAATGTCCCTACCTTGTTTTGAATGCAGTTTTCGGCACATCCGAGTCTTTAACCTGTAACTGATAATAACCAGAACGAATATCGATCTTTGAGAATATCGTCGCACCTTTGAACTGGTCGAATAGATCATTGATATGTGGCAAAGGATATTTGTTCTTGATCGTGACTTTGTTGAGCTATCGATAATCAATAGATAGTCGCATGAATCCATTTTTTTTCTTAACAAATAACACAAGATCATGCCAAGGGGAAAAATTGGGTTGAGCAAAACCCCTATCTGTCAACTCTTGCGACTATGCTTTCAACTCTTTCAACTTAGTAGGTGCCATTCTGGATGGAGCTATCGATATCGGAGATGTTCTTGGCATTAACTCAATAGCAAATTCAACCTCTATGAATGGTGGTAACCCTAGTAATTCCTCTGGAAACAAATCTATGTACTCACATACCACTGGAATCGGTTCTAGCTTCAGTTGAAAAAATCTAGAATCAAATATATAAGCGAGATATGCTTCACTGCCTTTTCTAACATATTTTTGTACCGACATAGTTGAAATACCAATTGATTCACTATCCAATCTATCTAATTCAATTCGAAGCTTTTCACCGTTCTGACACTTTAATATTATATGGTTTAATCTACAATTCACAACATCATCATGCAGAGTTAACCAGTCCATACCTAAAATTACATCAAACTCTTCAAAGGGTAGTAACATCAAATCAATTGGAAAGTTGCAACCCTAAATCATCAAAGGACAGTTTTTACAGACTTTATCAACTAATACATACTAACCTAGAGGACTCGTTACTCTCAGTAAACTCGAAAGGCAATTTCTTATATGACCCTAAAATCGTACATACATATGAATATGTTGACCCCGGGTCAATCAAAGCAGTAACATCAGTGACAAAGATAGAAAATGTACCAGTGATAACATCTGGCGCTAAAGCTCTAGCACGGATCGCATAAGCTCTAGTCCACACTCGTGCCTCAAATCTCATAGTAGAGTCTTTCGTCCCACTACGGCTATTTCCTGCATTTTCAGTATTTCGAGGTGGTCTCTCTCTTATAGCTGTATTGGTCGATCGAGTATTCTGAGCCTTTTCTTTTTCAGACCTTTTCGAGCAATCTTTGAGATAATGTTTATACGAACCACATTTAAGAAAATGACCTATCTTTTAATATGCATTTGTCGAAGTGTCGGTCGATTACATTGCTGACATTCGGGCTTATTGTTTCTAACACTTCTTACGCTTGCTACAGACATAGCCTGAGGTTTCAAGCTTTCATGTTGTTTTCCTCATCTTTACTCGAATAACCCACTGAAGCTAATGAATGACCATGTTATTCTTTCAACTTCTTCGACGAAGATTGGTATGACTTTTCCGCTAATCTCTTTCCTGAATCACGAGCCTCAGAATCAAATTTTCTCTTTTCTTTGCTAAGCTATTCAGCCTTGTGTGCTCTATCAACTAAAACCACGAATTGTTTCAATTCAATGATGCCAAAAAGCAACTTAATATCTTCATTTAACCCGTCTTCAAATCGAGTACACATTGCAGGTTCTGTTGGTACACATTCTCGGGCATACTTACTAAGTTGCACAAATTTCTTCTCATACTCCGATACGGACATACGGTTTTGCTTCAACTCAAGAAATTCTTTACGTTTCTTGTCTAAAAATCTTTGGGTCACATATTTCTTTCGAAATTCAGTCTAAAAGAATTCCTATTTTACCCGATCTCTCGACACCATAGCAATTAAAGTGGTCCACTACTGATAAGCTGAATCTTTTAACAATGAAACTGCACATTTCAAGTATTCCACAAGAGTACATGATAATTCGTCAAAAACTCTAATCCTGTTTTCTAACCAGAATTCAACTCTTTCCGAATCATCTTCAGCTGTACCTCAAAACTCTTCAGTCCCATACTTATAAATTTTATCGACTGGAGGCTTGCTCACTCGTACTGGTTCCAAACACTAAGGAGCTACGTAGATCGGTTGGGGTTCAGGTGGGGGTAGAGGTCATTGAGCCATTGGGTTCATTCGTACGAACTCCGTAAACCATTCATTCAACATTTGAAAGAAGGCTTCCTTAGCCTCTCCTCCTCGGCCCTCAGATATAGGCCTACTTCCACAAGACGCAACTCTGTGAATGAAGGCTTGTGCATTACTTTCAACTTCATCGGAATCGGCTCGGCNTTGATGACGTTTTATCTATATGGACTCATAGATCAAATTGAGTCAGGAGTTATCACACTCTCATAGGTTATATAACGGCATTTATTTCTAGATTTGTTCATGCTACGTTCAGCCCGAGAATCGACTAAACCGTAGCTTTGATACCACTAAATGTAACACCCCTAACTCGTATTCGTCGCCAGAATAGGGTTAGAGAGTATTACCATAAAAACGTAACTTTAAAAATGCATCCCATACATTAACATAAACATAGGTTAAATCATTCTATTACATGCATATCGTCCCTTAATCGAGCCTTCAAGGCCTTGAAAACACTTTAGAAACAATTCGAGACTAAATTGGAAACATTTGAAACATGTAGAAAAAAATTGGAAAAATTGAACTGTAGGGGTGACACAGCCATGTGGGCAGACCCTGTGACTCTCATGACTAAGACACACGCCTATGTCTTAGGCTGTGTAACTTTCGAAATAGGGACACACAGCCATATCCCAGCCCATTTCCTCACTCGTATAACTTTCTGAGTTGGGTCACACGGCCAAGCTACACACCCATGTGCCAGGCCGTATAACTCTCAAAATACCCACACATACCTGTTAGCCATGCCGTGTACTAGGTTGTGTAACAGCCTGCTTGTATGCATAGAACCTACAGGGAACACATGACTATGTCGCCTGGCCGTGTGTCACACACGGCTGAGTCACATGCCCGTGTCTCATGGCGTGTGAACATGAAATTGGCCAAAATTAATCCATTTCCATCACCAACTCAAACATGTACCTAGAAGCATTTTGTGCACAACCTCAAAGCTTCAAAACCTTACCAAAACATGCATGGAATGACCAATTCAATAGACCAAAATCCACCCAACTAATATGCCAAACTAGGCACCTCAAATGTATTGATTCAAATCCTTCCTAAACATATAAATATTACCACATTCCAATCATGCACACCTTATCTTGACCATATTGAAACATGCATCAAACCATATCTACATTAACACATACTAATTAGGCATCAAAGGTACCAAGATGACACAAACCAACCAATATCACATGGTGCCAAAACAATATATACATACCAAAATCATCAACCAATATTAAACTAACATTAAACACAAGTCCACCTATACATGCCATTATAACCTTGGCCAAAACATCAAAAAATACCTATATAATTGCTGGATAGTGTGATAGATCTCCGACGAGCTTCAAAACTGATCGAGCTTTCAATTATCTATAAAACATAGGAAAGAACACTACTTAAGCACATAATGCTTAGTAAGTTCGTAAAACATGAACATAACTTACCTTTTCAATGCATAACATTAAAATTAAGTATACTATAATCCAACCATAAGCTTGGTACAATCCTAAGCACCATCAACAACATATCTTAGAGCATTAAGACATAATTCACTTCAAATATCATAAGGTAAGCTAGGTGTACATGAACATACTACTTTTGAATTCATCCCTTTTCATGAACATAGATATACTTTCATAGAACATTTTCATTTCAAACCCTTTCATAGATTCATGACATAGTTCATTTGAACACTTACCGTTCCTTTCCTTTATGGCCGTTGAACCATTTAAAATAACATTGGATACACGAGAAAGCTCGCATGAAGTGTGCTAAACATATAACCGTAACCTTTCCTTTTCCTTTACATCATTACTCACATGAGCTATGAAATGGGCCTCCTCACATGAGCTGTGGGTTGGAATGTAAGCTACACGATTCTACTCATAGGAGGTTTGGACTATCTGCAACCAATGTAAGACCTCAGCCATCGGTAGGACATTTAAGACTAGCACTTGAAACTTGTAAACCCCAACGAATTCCTAAGGTTCAAACGGGGCTCGATAATTGTCGTGACATCGTTGGATATACATCATATGTTTACATGGAAAATAATACATTAGCATATAAATCATTATAACATTAAAATGGTATTTAATCATACGAACTTACCTTGACAAACAAAGCGTAAAAAAGTAGTCGATCAATCCAAGGCTTTTGCTTTTCCCCAATCTAAATTTGTACGAGGTCTATCTTGATCTAAATAGATAAATCCAATCCATTTATTACATCTATTATTCAATTCAGTTCACATTTTTTATTTTTACAGATTTACCATTTTGACCCTAACTTTTTAACTTTCTACAATTTAGTCTTTAAGCTCGTGAATGGAAATTTAAGCATTTTAATCCTAATTTCATGCTTGTCAGATTCACTAGGGACCTATATCAACCAATACAAATCAGCATTTCAAAAAATTACCACAAAATTTTACTACTTTTACAAATAAGTCCCTAAATGACATTTTCATCAAAAATCATTTTACAAAACTTGTTTATTTATCAACAAGGACTCATAATTATTCATAAAACATCAAGAATAATGCAAGAAAATTCATTTCAAAACCCTTAAGCTTTAACAGTTTTGCAAATTTATCCCCAGGCTAGCTAGATTAAGCTACAAAGACTTTAAAAACATAGAAATCATTAAAAATGAGATAAAAAATTAGTTACATGCAAGGAGGGAGCTTACCTGAATGAATGAACCCTAGCTATGGCTTTTTCTTCTCAAATTTTCGGTGGTGATATCAACTAAAGAAGATGATACCTTTTGTTTATGTTATTTTACTTAACTTATTTATTAATTTACTAATTTAACCTTACTAATTAACCTTAAAATCTCTTAATTTTATATCCATCTTTTTCCAATAACATTATAAATGGTCTAATTACCATTTAAGTCACTCACATTTAAGTTTCATAGCTATTTAACACCTTTAGCTACTAGAACTCCATATTTGCACCTTTTATGATTTAATCTTTTTTACGAAATTTTTATACGACCTTACTAACATTGCATAGAAATTAAAATCATAATAAAATAATGATTTACTCATTGGATTTGTGTAACACCCCTAACTCATGTCCATTGTCGAAATATGGTTACGGAACGTTACCGTAAAAACATAACGTAAAAGAATACATTTCCAATATGAATATAATCATAGCATAAATCAATCACATACATGCATATCATCCCTTATTCGAGCCTTCGAGGCCCTAGAAACACTTTAGAAACAATTCAGGACTAAATCGAAAACATTTGATATATTGAGGAAAAAGTTAAAAAAATTTAAACTGCAAGGGTCACACGGTGTATGGCCAGGTTATGTGACTTACATGACTGAGACACACGCCCATGTCTCACGCTGTGTAAAAAATTGAAATAGGGACACACGGCCATGTCCCAGCCCGTGTCTGAGCCCGTGTAACTCTCTGACTTGGGTCACACAACCAAGCCACACGCTCATGTTCCAGGCCGTGTAACACTCAAAATGGCCTCACACATCCGTGTGCCAGGCCGTGTAATTGCCTGACTTGCAACCTTTAAATTCTACAGGGGACACACGGCTGTGTCGCTTGGCCATATGTCACCCACGGATGAGACACACGCCCGCGGCTTAGGCCGTCTAGATAAGAAATTGGCCAAAATCCAGTCATTTCCTTCACCCATTTCAAGCATGTACCTACAAGCCATTTGTGCACTTAACCAAAGAATATAAACATACCAATTCAAGCATAAAACAACCAATTCAATGAACCATAAATCCATCAAACCAATATGCCAACAAGGCACCTTAAATGCATTCAACCATATAATACCTAAACATGGAAACATTACCACATTTTATACATACCAATCAAGATTAATACCATTTCAAAACTTACCTTATTTTGACTACATCAAGACTATTCCAACACATATCATATCTTGAACATATTGAAACCAATTCATCACATATCATTTTAGTCATTCAAACATGCATCAAAACTAAATCACATTAACACATACTAATAAGGCATCAAAAGTACCAAACCGAGTAACTTATACAAACTAAAACATCAAACATTCAACTAAAAATCATTATAAGTCCACCTATACATGTCATTATAACCATAACCATCATACCAAAACTACCAAATTGACTACTGGATAGTGTAATAGATTTCCGACAAGTTTCCAACCCAATCGAGCTTTTTGACGACCTACAGGAAAAGAAAACAACTAACGTAAGCAATAATGCTTAGTAAGTTCGTATAAAGGTATCCTAACTATTGAACATATTAGAATAAACAACTAGGCATATATTTTAATTATATCATAAGTTAACTTTAACTTTTCTATTTAATACTCCTTTCATAGACACTTAGTGTAGCTTTGCATATACATCAATATATATATTTTGAAGCATTTCATATAACCATTTCACTTAAACGTTTCTCCTTACCATAATACTTACACATTTAACATATAATCATATTGTAATCCATCTTTCATTTTAAAGTTTCATATAAACATATCAACCCGAAATCACTTTCACTAAACAATGTAAAAACTAAATAAACAGATTAATCATACATTTTATTCATTCACAAAGCACTTATAAAATTTGTACTAAAAATGGTTCATCATATGTTTCATGTACGATAATAATTTAATCCAAACTCATTCATATATGTATATAAGTATCTAACTTTAATCATCAATATAATTATACTCATGTATGATCAAATAGATCATTGAACATTTAATATTTACTACTATGTTGTCTATACATTAGCCTTGAAGCATATAAATAATTTTGTAAATTCCATTAACCTTTAGCTCGATGAACTAATAACTTGACTTGGATACTCGGGTAACTATACCACACCAGGGGCATCATAGATGCATAACAGGGGCACCAAAGTGCAATCAGGAGGACGAATGTTCGATCAGGGGCACCAAAGTGCAATCAGGCGCACGAATGTGCGATCAGGGGCACAAATGTGCATTCAGGGGTACCAAAGTACAAACAAAGGCACAAATGTGCATTCAGGGGTACTGAAGTACAAAAAGAGGCCAAATGTGCATTTAGGGGTACCGAAGTACAAACAGGGGCACAGATGTGCATTCAGGGGTACTGAAGTACAAACAGGGGCAGTTCTTCATTTCCGTGTACATACTTAAATTCATCTCATTCACATATAACTTTAATACAATTCTAAGAAAAACACTACTAATAATCTCTTCTCAATATCATATATACATAAGTATTAGCAACACTCATTATTATATAAATTACTGAAGTAAGTTCACATATATATAAATCAATTAACTAGAGAACAACAACAATAATCACAAGTGAGTTACATTAAATAATAAATCACTATGAACTTACCTAACTAAATTGTAGTAATGACTAATTACAGAGGTTATTTGGTAATTTTCTCTTTTTCGCGATTTTCATCTCGATTTCGATCTAAAACAATAATTCCATTCAATTCATTAATCCAGACAGCAAAACCAATTAATTTTATGCAATTTAGTCCTTTTTGAAATTTTTACAAAATTATCCTCAACTTTTCATTTTTATTCAATTTATTCTTTATGTCCTAATCATGCAACTAAACCAATTTTATTAAAAATTCATACCAGCCAAATATTAATAACATCCATTACAGCCCACATTTGTAATAATTTCACACTAAGTCCTTGTATTTTACTATTTCAATAATTTAATCCTTAATCGTTAAATTCATCAAAATGACTTAACAAAATACTTATAAATAACAACTAATACCTCAAACTCATCATTTAACATCTAAAATCACAAAAATTCACCAATGGCAACATTCAAAATCTTTAACAGTTTCAAAAACGAAGGTACGGGCTAGCTGGACCTAGTTGCAACGATCTGAAAAACATAAAAATTATAAGAAATGGAGTTACAAATCATACCATGCAAGGATAAAAAGGGACGGCCGAAGCTCCCAACTTATTTATCCTTGGTTTTTGGTGATAAAATAATAGGTGGAGAAAATGACATTGAATTATGTTTCTTTTATTATTATTAACTTTATTATATTAACATATTTTAACAAATAAACATAATTTAATACATAGTTACTTAGAAAATCACCCATGTGCCGTCCACCATAATTTAATTATGGTTTGTTTACAATATAAATCCCTCAATCTTAACTAATTAGACCATTGAACTAAGAAAATTAATAACAAGCAACTTTTACAGTTTAATCCTTTCTCTAATTAACCATTTAAACGTCAAAATTTCTTAACGAAAATTTAATACAACCTTAATAACACTCCATAAATATTTAATAAAATATTTATAGGCTCGGTTTATAGAAACAAGATCCCAATACCTCATTTTCTAAAATGACTTTACTTTAAGGTCTTACCACTTGAACTTAATTATTCATTCAAATAACATAATTTGCCTATTCAAAATTTATTTTAATACAATAATTGACTTGTAAATATTAAATAATAATATTTACGGGCTCACTTGTCAGATTTGTGGCCATGAAACCACTATTTTCAACACCACTAAAAACGGACTGTTACAACTTGTGGTCCTGAAACCACTGTTCCGATTTCACTAAAAATGGGTTGTTGCAATCCCCAAAACGTTTAGAAAATAGATTTCATCTATGTCTTGCTCAATCAAGAAGTCTTGATCGCATGATCAAATATTTGATTCCATGAGTGGGATGCTTGCTTAAGTTCATAAATGGATCTAAGCAATTTACAAACTTTATGCTCGTTTCCTTTAGCTATATATCTGGTGGGTTGCATCATATAGATGTTGTCATCAAAATAGTTGTTCAAAAATGTTGTCTTGACATCCATTTGTCAGATCTCATAATCGAGAGCCACTGTAATCGACAACAATATGCGAATTGACTAGAGCATGGTAACCGGAGAGAAGGTTTCTTTGTAATCAATTCCTTCTTTTTGAGTATAACCTTTTGTTACGAATCTTACCTTATAAGTTTCCAATTTTCCATCCATATTTCTTTTACTCTTGTAGATCCACTTACACCTTATGGGTTACTTCTGGTAAGTCTACAAGTTCCCACAATGAGTTCGAGTCTATAAAATCCATTTGAGGTTTCATAGCTATTTCTTAGAGCTTGAAATCAGCACTCTGCACCGCTTTATCATATGTGAGTGGGTCATCATCTTTCTGTTCGGCAAAATGAGTGTTAAAAACACTTCCGTTGAATTGGAAGAACTTGGGCCTACAAGGACCCTCCTACTGCGTTAAAGCTCCTTATGCTGTTGATTGTTTACGGGTATACTATTAGGAGCTAGTGCTAAAACCATGTTTGTAAGGTTTTGTATATTTCCCAAAAGTTCCTCGAGTACCTCTTTACTCTGAGGTTTGAAGTTATTCATATAGCTTTCTTAAAGGAAAGTAGCATGAGTTGACACTATAACATTTTGCTCTTTCAGGTTATTAAATAAACCACCATTTGTTCCCTTTGGATATCCTACAAACATTCACAATTCTATCTGTGAGTCCAACTTCCTCAAATGTTTTAGACTTGGATTCCCGCCAAGCCATAATTCGTATGGAGTTTTTTTATGATGCCTTAGTTGGCATATCATTCAGAACGTAGCAAGTTGTTTGTACTGCATATCCCCAAAACGAGATTGAAAGCTTCAAATAACTTAACATCGAACATACCATGTCTAACAACATTTGATTCATTCTCATTAGAGTGAGAAGTTTTAAGTTTCTTATTCGATATTTTAGCTTCAAACAGTGTGTACATCTTTAGTTTGATAAAATAGAGATTATTTGACATCCATCCATTATAGACAAAATTGCTATTTATAAATATTGCAATTTCATTATTAAAAGTCACGGTCAAGCCGTCTTTATATAAACATGCAACTGAAATTAAGTTTCTTTTGAAACTTAGAACATATAAAACATCTTTCAAAATAATCTTCCTAAAATTATCAAAATAATCTTTCAAAACATCTCTCACTGCTTTAGCTACCATAGTTGTCCTATTTTTGGTCTACAACGATAGATTCTCATCTCTAATATCTTTCGTTTCCTTGAACCCCTATAGAGAAACAAAAACATAATTAGTAGCTCCTAAATCAATGACCCAGTGGTTTATAGAATTTTCCACTATGCAGGCTTCTATCATAAAGAGTTTCATACCTTTGCCTTTAGTGGCCAAGCATTCCTTCCACTCTTTACAATTTACCTTGAAGTGTCATTTCTTAATGTAAAAAAAATATAGACTTGGATAAGTCTTTAGAATTTCTGGTTCTCTTCCTTTCCACTTTTGGTGGCCTAACGACCTTAGTCTTACCTTTCTTAGTGCGCTTTCTCTTCCCATTTGAGGAAGAAGCAATAGATATATTTGCTTTTGCTCTTCAGACCGGCTGACCGCCATTCAACATCAACTCATAGGTTTGTAATTCCTTTATGAGTTATGTAAGCGTCAGATTTTTGTTGCCAAGGTTATATGCGGCCTGAGCAAAGTCATTAGACGAGGTCCTAATTTGCCGCATTGTCCACGACCTCATAAATTATCCCAAAAGAGTTATCATATAGTCTTTGACCAGATTACCAAGCTTTTGTTAGGCATTCATCAAGTTAGTTATAGTTAACTGTTGAGCCAATGCAGCTTGGCCTCTGAACATGTCTTCTAACTTATCTAGAATCGATTTGGCAGTCTTACAATTCTCCAATTGCTAATATAGGGTGTTGGTCACGCTTGTTAGCATATAGCAATGAGCTATCTCATCAGACTCTTTCCAGCTTTTTCTAGCCTCAGCTTAAGTGGTCAAAAAGCACTTATTATCAAGAACTAATTTAAGTTTCTCACAGCTCATGAAAATTATCAAGTTGCTTTTCCATTCCTTATAGTTTTTTTCATTCAATTTGTTTTCAGTGAGTATGTTCAACAAGAGAGTTTGTGCCATTTTTTAACTAAAAATAAAACATTCATATATTAATATATTTGTATTAAGCAAATGCTTGAAAATATTTTGCAAAATTACAATATGCATTAAAATGGTGCATGCATCTTACGTTAAACCTTGAATATATTTGTAAGTCATTTCAATAATAATTCCTACATCCACTGAATAAATCTACCTCAGGGTGATCATGATCAACTAGTAAGAACATGGATTTCCATCCAATTAGGCATTCGCATGTACTAATAATTGTGTAACGTTGCCATCATTTTAACTTAAACATAGCTCATTGAAGAGTTACTTAACTAGATGATCTTTAGTGTATAACCAACAACTCAACACCTTTCACATCATGCACCACAAAAGAGTCATCTTGAGACAATCTCATCGAGTAGCATGCTGTGACTAGTTGTCCTCTTTGAAGACAAAAGTTCTTGATATATCGCATGATAACACCTACCTCAAAGGTTGGTCCAACTATCATATGATTATTAGAATTTTTTTCTTACTTTCAGGAAGTCTCCTTAGTGAAATCCGCATCACAACGTCTACCTTAGGGCATGTACGTTTCATGTCATCACAATAGACCACTGATGGAGGTCGTAGGTCTTGTTTAGGGACCTTCTCTCACATGATATTTAAAACACATACAAGGGTTTTAATGTCCAATTTCAATCATTAATGATCAATATATGCATGACAAGTACATGTGGCATTCTCCCACAATCTATATGGCATGCTTATCTCATATATGCATGAACATACATTTACAATCATATAATTAAAAGCATAAAATTTAATGGCTTTGATCAGCCAAAGTTTCCATGATTTCATTCTAGAAAAAATAAAAAATTTCAAAATTCACCCTAAAGCATACTTTAGGTCTTCAATTTTTCCACCACGGACTTCTGTTGCGGTATCAGATCATGTTTCTGTCATCGTTGTCTTTTCGCTATCGTTTCTATGTCATTGCCATCAATATGTCGGACCACTGCTGATCACTTCCCAGTTTTTTTAGGTCGGGTTTGCGTCGTCTCTATCAGTTTGGATGTGTCTCAATTTTTCGTGTTTTACCGGGAAAAATTAGGTTACAAAATTCCTATGCCTATTTTTGACTCACATATTTTATTCTAAATAAATAGTAAAATAAAAAATCTAAATCGTAAGACTATAACCTAAGTGGAGTTGGTGGTCGTAGGCGTCTTCTTTCACTATAACTGGCTTATTAGGTCATGAGAAGGATCACCTAAAAGCCTATGATTGAACCAAAGGAGCATCGAGATAACTGGAGGCTGAAATCCCTCAATTGATAAGCCTCTTCTTTTCAACTCTATTTCTTTATACAATTGCAATTTCAATTTATTTAACTTCAACTCATCCATATTTCTAGTTCTATTTATTTTATTTTCCAAGGTAAGACGTTTTTCTTGGGCATGACTGTGCCCAGGATTTCGAGAAGCAAGAAGATGTAGCGATCCAGTCCCTGAGGATTTGACCCTACTCCCCTTATACTATTTCTTTTCATTATTTATGGATAGGATATATTTGGTGCTTTCAACGACACACCAAATTTTGGCACTGCTGCCAGGGATTGGCATCATACTAATCTTGTTTCTTTTTCTTATTACCAGATCTACTCTAGGAAATCTTACGTTCGATTAAGGAATAGAAAAGACTGCAAGAGATAATCGCAAGGAAATGAAGCTACGAAAAAGATAGTTAGAGGTTGTAGGAACTAAGAGTAACCCACCACCGAAAATAGAAGCAGATGACGAAGTTGAGTATAGGGTTAACAAAAACCCTACTTAAACACCAGAGAACAAATGAATAGGAGTCGATCCATTAGAAAAAGTGCCTAACACTAGGGTTAACGTAAACCCGAATCTGGTACAACAACTTATGGTTCAAACGATTCAGTAAATGGCCAAAGCTCCCGTAGATCAACAGTCGTTACGCATTGCATATCCTATTATGAATACTAATTTTAAACTTAAGTCAGGATTAATCTAGTTGTTGCTGACATTTCGTTGATTGCAAAATGAAAATCCACATAAACATCTAAAAGAGTTTTATATGGTTCGTCTTAGTATGAAACCTCATGGATTAATTGAGGAACAAATCAAATTACGTGCTTTCTCTTTTTCCTTAGCAGACTCTGCTAGGAGATGGTTATTTTATCTACCTCTTAGATCTATCACAACCTAGGTTGATCTTCTCGTTTGTTTCTAAACATATTTTTCCAAGCATCGCGCGTAGCTGAGTTAAGAAGGAACATTGTTGGGATACGACAAGAGGATGTGAAGTCTCTTTACGACTATTAGGAGCGATTTAAAATGTTGTGTGTGGGATAACAAAAACGTCTCTTCTCCAATACTTCTATGAGGGCTTAAAGCCCATAAAAATGAATATGATAGATGCCACCAGTGGAGGGGCATTGGTCAAAATGACCCCCAACAAGCAAGGGACTTTATATCTACAATGGCTACAAATACTCAGTAATTCTTAGCCAATCTTGAACCCACTAGAAGGGTTCACTAGCTAAGTAATTCAAATTTAGAAGATAATGTTGATATACTTACTAATATCGTGAACTCTCTTTTTAAAGCAAAAGTAGGACCTACCCAACTATATGAAATTTGTGTAGCACCCGAACATACAACTGATGCATGCCCTAGCTTTTGTGACGATACTATGGCCCATTTGGATATTGTAGGGAACTTTCCTGGGCTACCCTAAAGGTGATATGACCCTTACGCTAATACATATAACCTAGGATGGAAAGACCATCCTAACTTGAGTTATGGGGCAAACCCACGGTATAACCAGCCATACCAAATCTGATTTCCACAACAAATGCAAGATCCAGGTACCTCTCTAGAAGCCATGATAAATAAATTAGCAGCAAATGTGCTTGATTTCAAACAGCAAACTATTGATTGCCAAAAAAAAATCGAGGCATCTATAAAAGAGTTGAGCACGTCAATTTAGAAAATAAACTCAGAGGGAAAGTTGCCGACACAAACAGAACCTAACCGAAGACAAAATGCAAATGTAGTGACGTTGCGAAGTGGAAAAGAACTGGAGCCAAATCTTTGTAGATTCGTGATCAAGATTTTGCCCAAGAAAAGTAGGAGAATGATGAACAAGTCTGAACGAAACCTCCATTGCACACAATTCAAACTCCGTTTCCAGGATAGTTGAACCAATATCGGAGAAAAAAGATATCCTCGAAACATTCAGAAATATCGAGATCAACATACCATTGTTGGATGCCATAAAACAAATTCTGCGATATGTCAAGATCCTTAAGGAGCTTTGCACCAACTAGCGAAAATTGATTGAAAATGAAAGAGTAAGTGTTGGTAAAAATGTATCTGCAGTGTTGCAACGGAAGATGCCAGTAAAATGTAAAAATAGGGGTATGTTTTCACTTAGGCCTCTATAAATCTTGTAATGGACTAATATTGCCCGGCCTATGCATAAATAAATACCAAATAAAATGTAAAGTCAAATAAACAGTCCAAAATTACAAAAATTCACCAGACCCAAAATACAAACCAAACCCAATTACAATGGCCC
>JABEZY010273773.1:4551-18204 GCA_013467495.1 Gossypium gossypioides
TTATTATGGCATATGGAAACATAATTTAATTAACAAACAAACACTTATATTGGCAAATGACATCCATGGTAAAATATAAACATGTGACCATGCATTGGATAAACGGATCTCCGATCTCCCAAATATCGAATACAATACTCCGGTTGAGTGGGGCGTAGCCACACACTCCCTTATATAGCCTCGAAATCGCCAATAATTGAGTGGAGAAAAAGGCTCTACACTCCTTTATCCACTCCAACAAAATTAATACTCCTAGAGCCATATGCTCACATTTAACACATATAGTGGTGAGTACTCACTAATCCTATGGCATGTGATCTATATCCAACGGATCCACAATGTAATGTTGTCAATATAACCAATCATACAAGGCATAAAAACTGATATTTAAGCATTTAATTCATGATATAAAAATTAAATTTAAATCATGTCACTTAACAATTTTAGTACCAACATAGCTAAGCACAATAAGTGTATTTGTCCATGCATCAAAAACCAATCATAAAACCATCATCAAGTGATATAATATATATTAATCCATGCTCCAATTATTATTCAATACAATCCAAATCAATCATACCAAACACACAATTCACAATTTCCATAAATCATTTACAAATATACTTATATAAAATTAAAATCAAATTTATTAATCTAAACCATTTGAGATACAATTGAATCATTAGAAACACAATGCAAAACCTTAACTTAGAATGTAAATAGGCATATTTACCAATTGCCTTTAAAAACCACCGACCTTCACACTTTTTTTCTCAAGCCAAAATGTGTCAAGTAGATGTGTTTGGACCTCGATTCTAATTAACAATGGCCTCTCCTCGTTGTGGAGCTTAAACAGAGATAAAATACATGTTACAAGCTATCATTAACAACAAGAAAATAAAAAAAATAATGAACTACACGGATCTAAAATGCCTCTCTAGTCTACCGTAACGAAAACTCACTGTATAGCCGAAACACAAATTTCAACCCCTAAATGACCTTCTTTGCACCAAAAACCATTTCTAAACATCATTTCTAATCTATCAACAAAAAACCTAAGCATCAATTTCATCAAACAAACCGTTTCATTATTTTCCGGAAAATCAACTCATGTTCTTAGTTAATAACGGATTTGTCAAAATTGATCAATCAAACGAGTTTAATGTTTTGTTTTCTGATCAAAAACCTCTTAATAAACATGATTTCAACTTAGATATCCATTTAAACTTGGATTCCAAATCAAAACCATGAATTCATCATTGATGAATTTCATGTTCAAGAGAGAAGAGATCAAGATTTGAAAAATCATTTTAATCGATTTAAATTGAAAATAATGATTAAAAACAACTTTAAAATGAATTTAGAGTTGAGCAATTACCTTCAATTGATCTAGAATCATCAATATTGAATATTGGATCAAGATCTTTGAGGAACTCGGATGAGCTTTTTCCCAACTTCGAAAATCTTTTCTGGAGAATTTTGAAAGAATTTGGAGAAAATAAAAGGTGAGATCTAATCTTTGATATATGGACTTCGCAAAAGAAAAAGAAAAAGAAAAATGAGAGAAAACACTTCCAAATTGGGTGAAAATTGTGTGTGAAGTGAAGGGGTTGCAGTGTTTTTGAGCTAAAGAACCCCCACCTGATTTTCAGAAATTGGGGAAATTGCCATCAGGCCACTCCTAGAATTCCCTTGTTTTACAAAGTAATATTTTCCCTCTAAAATTCCAAAACTATTGGTAATTTGCCATAAAACCACTCAAACATTTCCCTTATTTTGCAAAATGGTCATATGTAATTAATATTTTAAATTCTCTCATTTAAACCCCCATTTAATTTCTTTTTCAATTCTATGTTGACCCAAATATTTATTTTACCCAAAAATTATTTAAAACTATAAAATTCATTTTTCTAAAAATATTTTTATTTTCTAGAATATTATTTCTCGATTTTTTTAAATGAAATTAAGCTAACTAAACTAAGAGAAAAATTACTAGTAACCCCGATTAACTTCTAATTTTTCACTCAAAAATTTTTCACTCGGAACCGAGTGAACTTACCCGAAACTACTAGACCTATTTTTAGGGCCTTACACTTATACCAACTCGTACTGTCACAGGATGGGGAGTGTGCATGGACTATCGCAAGCTCAATAAGGCAACTTGGAAGGATCACTTTCCCTTGCCTTTTATTGACCAAATGCTAGACAGATTAGATGGGAAGGCCTTCTACTGCTTCTTGGACGGATATTCGGGGTATAATCAAATTGTTATAGCTCTCAATGACCAAGAGAAGACAACTTTCACTTGTCCATATCGTACTTTCGCATTTAGAAGAATGTCATTCGGTTTATGTAATGCCCCGACAAATTTCAGCGTTGTATGATGACAATATTTTCTAACATGGTAGAAACTTTTCTCGAAATCTTTATGGATGACTTCTCTTTCTTTGGGAATAATTTTGAAGGATGTTTGAAAAGGCTTGAATTGGTTTTTCACCGATGTGAAGGATCGAGTCTTATCTTGAATTGGGAAAAATGTCATTTCATGTTCCGTGAAGGCATTGTTCTAGGCCATAAGGTATCACAGCAAAGAATTGAAGTTGACAAGGCAAAAATTAATGTGATAGAAAAATTTTCACTTCCTACCAGTGTCAAGGGCATTAGAAGTTTCTTAGGCCATGCAGGTTTTTATAGTAGATTCATTAAAGACTTCTCAAAGATATCTAAACCCCTATGTGCTTTGTTGGAGTAGAATAAACCTTTCATTTTTAATGAACCTTATTTGTTATCTTTTGAGGAGTTAAAAAAAGCGACTGATGGATGCACCGATTGCAATAGCTCCTGAATGGACATTACCATTTGAGCTCATGTGTAATGCTAGTGATTATGTCGTGGGAGCAGTGTTGGGGCAAAGGAAAGATAAGATATTTCATGCAATCTATTATTGGTTGTGGTATTTGCATTCGTTAAATTTCGATCATATTTAGTTGGTACCAAAGTCACGGTTTACACAGATCATTCTGCCAAGTATTTGGTAAGCATGAAAGATGTAAAGCCAAGACTGATTTAGTGGATACTCTTGCTGCAAGAGTTTAATTTGGAGATTCGAGACAGAAAGGGAATCGAATATCACGTGGCAGATCATCTATCAAGATTAGAAGCTGGCAATGAAGATGGAAATATTAAGCTTATTAAGGAAGAATTCTCAGATGAGCAGTTGTTAATTTCCATGGCATTTCCTTGGTATGTCGATATTGTAAACTTCTTAGTTAGTGGACCGTTGCCACCTGATATGAATAGTCAGGGCAAACAAAAATTCTTTCATGATGCAAGATTCTATTACTGGGATGAGCCTTATTTATATAAGCAGTGTGCTAATCAAATAATTCGAAGATGTATTCTTGAGGAAGAGATGAATAGTGTATTGCAACATTGTCATTTAGCCCGGTATGGAGGGCATATGAGGGTCACATTTAAAGTCAACGGACAACACTTAAAGAACTACTGTGGTGTTCATGCGGATCGAGACAAACATTCTATTGACCTCTGAGATGTTTAACCTTAGCATTTCGATACTTTATTTTAATTCTGCAATTTTTAAGTTTCTCTTAGTTATTTCATTTATCTTTTTAATTTAATATTTTTTTTACTTTCTAGTGCAAATATTATTTAGGATTAAGCGAGAGGATGAACATAATAGAAGGCAGTGCCATGGAAACAATTGCATAGCTCTTGACAAAGGAGATAATTAGGAAGGATGGGTTGTCCCAATTTTTGAAAGAAGTTGAGAGGTTGGGGCCCATTTGCGATGATTAGGCCCAATGGAAATTTCCCCGAAAACATTTGGCCTCAATTTTTCTATTTCCCTTCAATTCCTATTGCACATCTAGCCAATCACTACGTCAGGTCATAATTACCACCTACATTACCACCTCTACCTTTACCTTTTCTCTAATTCCCTGACTTTTCCTAAAAACTTACCCTAACTCTTGTGTCCCTTAGAACTACTCATTACCCTGAAAGCAACCAAAAACTTTCGCATTTTTCCTCTCAATCAACGATTTCCCTCACCTAAACCTCAACAATGGCCAAAACGCTTACCCCTCAAACAATATCTGTCACCGCGAACATTTTTTAATACTACGATAGAAGAGAAGTATAAAAACAATATATCAAAGAGATCATTTTTCCTTGAAAAAGGTTTTCTTTTAAAGGATAAACCTATCATGGAGTATGATGTTTCTATCTCATCCATGGTGGAAAAGCATGGCTGGCGGATATTTTGCATGCATCCTGAGGACGTTTTGAGCAAGCTAGTTCATGAGTTCTAAGCTCACATCACCTCGCCAAACAACGCTTTTATCTATGTTAGAGGGGCGTCTGTGTTGTTTCATGAAGATAGCATCAACACCCAATCTGGGCTCTCAACCGTACAAGATAAGCACTCTCAGTTTGTTGTAACCATCACCTTGAATGAGCTGAACCAAGTCCTCAAAGACCTTTTTGTTGAAGGAACCCGATGACCTGTATCTCGTCAGGATTGGTACACAATTGACAGGGCTTCACTAAAGCCCAGTTGCAGAGTCTGGTACCACTTCTTGAAGACGCGACTAATCCCCTCTACCCATAACTCTATAGTATCCTAAGAATGAATGTTGTTGCTACACTCCATAATGACGAGCCGATGTGTAACACCCCTAACTCGTATCTGTTACCGGATCAAGGTTACAGAGCATTACCAAACAATCACAAACATTTAACCTAAATAACATTCAACATTATAAAAACATTGTAAACCAATCAAATACACATGTCCCGTCCCTAATTCGAGTCCACAAGAACCTAAAATATCTTAGAAGTAAATCAGGACCAATTTGAAACAACTTGGAAATTCTAGGAAAAAGTCACAAAAATTTGGAAACAGGGGTCACACGCCCGTGTGGCTAGGCCGTGTGCATCACAAGGTTGAGACACACGGTCGTGTCTTAGGTAGTGTAACCTTCGAACTAGGGACACACAGCTGTGTCCCAGCCCGTGTCCTCACTCGTGTAACTCTCTAAGTAGGGTTACATGGTCGTATCACACGCCCATGAGGTAGACCGTGTAAGTCTCTGAGTTGCCCCACACACTCGTGTACCAGGCCGTGTAACTCACTGACTTGCACCCTACTAAAATCATCAGATGACACACGGACGTGTCGCCAGGCCGTGTGGCTCACACAGCTGAGTCACACGCCCGTGACTCAGGCCGCGTGGACTTAGTTTACCTAAAATCAAGCCATTTCCAAGACCATTTCATGCATAAACATTTAGACCAATTGTGCACACTTTCTAAGCACCAAAACCTTACCTAAACATACAAATATTTACCATTTCAAGAATCCTAATTCAACTAAACAATATGCCCTTCAAAGGCACCATAATTAACATCCAAACATAACATGTCAAGATAAGCCAAAAACCCTTTGGTTCATCCATATAATCTAATTCAAAACACTTACCAAGACCTATCTCAAATAACCATTTCCATAACTTCATAAAACACCAACATGGTACCTTATATACAAGCATTTGGAAGTGCCCAAAAATGACAATACTTGGTGAAGCATTAAAATACACCAAACCAACCATAACTTTCAAGGCATAAACAACCAAATCACCATTAAATAATATCCTAAGCATTTCAACCACATATTCATCTATATAAATTTACATATATACATGCCACTACCATAGGAAATACAAAAACTACCAACTTAGATGGATAGTGTGAGTCAGTTAAATGATCCCTCCAAAATGTCAGCAACGATTATCTACAAAACAATCCATAAAAATGGATAACCTCACTAATCTTAATAAGAACATAGTATAACATTTCGTCTAAATAAAATGAAATGTAGTTCCTATACTATATAATTCAGTGTTACGGAGTATAAACAGGGCAGGTAAATGCATTCAGGGGTACCGAAGTACAAACAAGGGCACGTCTGTGTATTCAGGGGTACCAAAGTACAATCAGGGGCACATTTGTGCATTCAGGCAATAATTTTCTATAACCATGTAAATTAAAAATCTTAATATAATAACACAAGTAGAAATTTTTTACATATTGAAATACTATGAACTTACTTATTATTCGATTCTAACCAACACGTAGGGACTAATCCGCTATTTTCCTTTTTCCTCGATTATTGTCTTTTTTATCCAAGTTTTGATCCATATAATAATTAAATACAATATATTAATCTCATACATATTTCACATTCCATTCAATGTATAAAACCCTTAACCTTTCATTAATTACACATTTTCCCTAAATTTTTATAACTTTTACAATTTACTCATTTAACCCGAAAATTATCAAATTGACAATTTTCCAAGAATCAAACTACAGCCAAATATTCTAGGCCCTTAAACAGTCCCTATCATTCATCAAATTCACTGTCAAACCTTGAAATTTTTACATTTTAACAATTTAACAAAAATCATTTCACAAAACAACCAAATACCACAATCAAAGCTTCAAACATATAACTATCATCACAACCAACCAAGATTCAACAATGGTAACCTCCACAATTTTTAAAAGATTCAAAAGCAAAGGTACGGGCTAGTTGGACCTTGTTGCAACGATTTCAATAACATAAAAATACAAGAAAACGAGCCAATTTTCATACCAAGAAAGGTTAAGAAAGTGACCGAAACTCCCTAACCTCCAATGGTGATTTCGGTAAGAGGTTGAAAATAAGAGAAATGTAAATGTCTAATTGTTTTAATTTTTTTAGTTTAATTTTGATTTATTTACTAATTTGCCATTAAACACCTCTAATTTTATCATTTGTCGTCCAACCATAATAACTAGGGCTAATTGCCACATAGGTCCCTCCTTATTTTGTTAATAAGCTATTGAATCATCTAAATGAAATAATTACTAAGTTTTGTACCTTTTTCAATTCAGTCCTTTTTCCTTAATTAGATATCTAAACGTTAAAATTTCTTGACCAAATTTTAATATGACTGTAATGACTCCGTAAATATTTTATGAATATTATTTATGATTCTATACGATAGAAATTTGTGGTCAAGAAACCACTGTTCTATCGCCACTGAAAAACGAGTTATTACATCTCTCCCCCCTTAGGAAATTTTTTCCTTAAAACTATTACTTGAGAATAGATTCAAATATTGTAATTTCATCGATTCATCAGTTCCCTAGGTAGCCTCCTTAGTACCATGCCGATGCCACAATACTTTCACCAACAGTACTCTTTATTCCTCAGCTCTTTGACTTCCCGAGCCAAATTTTTCATTAGTTCTTCAAAATACGTCAAACTTGGCTGTAATTCAATTTCACTATGAGGAATCACGTGTGATGGATCAAATCTGTATCGTCTTAGCATTGAAACATAGAATACATTATGAATTTTCTTAAGTTTAGGAGGTAGAGCTAATCTGTAAGCTACATGACCAATTCTTTCAGTAATCTCATACAGCCCGATAAATCTCGGACTCAACTTTCCTTTCTTGTCAAATCATAGCACTTTCTTCCACAGAGAAACTCTTAAAAATACCTGATCACCAACAGCAAATTCTATATCTTTTCTTTTCAAATCTGCGTACAACTTCTGACAATCAAACGCAACTTACAAACAATCTCGAATAATTTAAACTTTGTCTTCATTTTCTCAAATCAAATCAATCCCTACCATTTTGCATTCGCTCAGTTCGGACCATTACAACGGCATTTTACATTTTCTTCCGTATAAAGCTTCAAACGGTGTCATTTTAATACTAGATTGATAAATGTTATTATAAGCGAATTCAACTAACGGTAAATATTTTTCTCAACTACCCTCATATTCGAGTGTACAGCATGGTAGCATGTCTTCTAGAATCTGTATACCTCGTTTCGATTGCCCATCTATCTGAGGATGAAACGCTGTACTAAAATTGAGTTTAGTGCCTAAAGCCTCGTAAAGTTTACTCCAAAATCACGAAGTAAACTGCGAATCACAATTAGAAATAATAGATGTCAAAATTCTATGTATTCTCACAATCTCTGACACATATAATTCCGCTAGTTTCCCGAGTGAGTAATCTATTTTGACTGGAATAAAATGGGCCGATTTAATCAATTTGTCAACAATCACCTAGATCAAACCTTTCTTTTTTGGAGTTACAGGCAAACCAGATACAAAATTCATTGTGACTCATTCCCACTTCCACTCAGGAATCATAACAGACTGTAATAATCCCGACGGTACCTGATGTTCTACTTTTACCTGCTGACAAATCAAAGATTTGGCTACAAACTCACAAATCTCACATTTAATACCCGACCACCTATACATTTGTTTCAAATCACAATACATCTTTGTCCTACCCGGATGAATGGAATATATACTACTCTGAGCCTCTGATAAAATATCACGTTTCAAATTTAAACTATTCGGAACTTAGATTCTATTGCAATAATACAATGTACCATCATCACCAGTATTGTATTTAGTAGTCAAATTATCTCAAACCAAGTTTTGTTTCATTATCAACTTTGGATCGTCATTTTGCAACTCCTGAATTTGTTGTAGAAATAAAGGTTTAGTCTTCAATTTCGCCAATACAAAACCATTGCCACTCAAAACCAAATGAGCGTTCAAAGCTCGAAGTGCAAACAATGATGACTTTCTGCTGAGTGCATCTGCAACCACATTAGCCTTTCCCGGATGATAATTAATAACCAACTCATAATCTTTCAGCAATTCTAACCAACGTCGATGTTTTAGATTCAACTCATTCTGGGTCATTAAATATTTTAAGCTTTTGTGATCAGTATACACGTGACATTTCTCACCGTATAAATAATGTCTCCATATCTTCAAAGCGAAGATAATCACAGCCAAATCAAGATCTTGAGTAGGATAATTCTTTTCATGCGGCTTTAACTGTCGAAAAGCATAAGCTACCACTTTCCCTATCTGCATTAACACGCAACCTAAACCGTTAAGAGACTCATCACTATAAACAACATATGTCATTCCAGATTCAAGCTAAGTTAATACTAGAGCTTCTATTAACATATTTTTAGCTGATCAAAACTCTGTTGACACATATTTGACCAAATAAATTTGACTTTTTCTGTAATAACTTGGCCATAGGTGAAGTAATGATTGTTTTTTTTTAACAAATCATTGATAGTATCCGGCTAATCCCAAAAAACTTCGAATGTCAAAAACATTCTTCGGGATTTTCCAATCAATAATTGTAGATACTTTATCCGAATCAACCATGATTACATCAGTAGATATAACATGTCCCAGAAAATCAACTTCTTATAGCAGAATTCACATTTACTAAATTTCGCATAAAGTTGTTTTTCACGCAAGGTTTGCATCACAACTCTTAAATGTTCGGCATGATCTGACTCGTTCAATGAATAAATCAGTATGTCATCAATGAATACCACAACAAACAGATCTAAATATGGCTGGAATACCCGATTCATCAAGTCCATGAATGCTGCAGGAGCATTAGTCAAGCCAAATGGCATCCTAAAAATTCATAGTGACCATATCTAGATATGAATGCAGTTTTCGGTACATCTTGCTCTTTAACTCGCAACTGATAATATCCGAATCTCAAATAGATCTTTAAAAACACTGTAGCTCCTTTTAACTAATCGAATAAACCAACAATACGAGGTAACGGGTATTTATTTTTAATGGTAGCTCTATTCAGATTCGATAATCTATACATAGTCTCATTGACCCATCTTTCTTCTTCACGAACAAAACTGGAGCACCCCAAGGTGACATGCCCTGCCGAATAATTTTGTGATCTCACAACTCTTGCAATTGTACTTTTAACTCTTTCATATCTATAGGGGCCATCTTGTACGGCGTTATCAAAATTAGAGTTGTTCCAAGCGCAAGTTTGATCACAAATTCTACTTCTCGTGTTGGTGGCAATCCAGGAAATTCTTCAGGAAAACATCAGCATACTCCTTGACTATTGGCACTTGCTCGATTTTTGATTCAGTCATTTTCAAATCAAAAACGTAGGCTAAATAAGCTTCATATCCCTTTTAATCAATTTCTGAGCAAATAATGCCAAAATTACATTTGTAAAACAATCGACCCCATCTGCCTTAACACAAATAAACTCACCATTCGGACGCTTCAAACTAACTTCTTCCTTTGGCAACTCACCATTGCATCATGTTCAGACAACTAGTCCATTCCCAAAATGATATCAAAATCAATAAAAGATAATAACATCAAACTAGCGGGAAAATCATAACCCCTAATTTTCAATGGACATGATCTACATATCTGATTAACTAAAACACACTGACCTAGGGGATTCGTAACTTTGAAAGTATATTTAGTGAACTCAACAGGTAATTTCTTTTTGTCTACTAATGTAGTGCATATATACGAGTGAGATGATCCAGGATCAATCAATGCATATACATTAATATCAAAGAGAGAAAAAGTACCCGCAATAACATCTGAAGCAGTAGCTTCTTCACGAGCTCTGATTGCATAGGCTCTAGCTGGCGTTCTTGCTTCAGATCGTTCATTCATCTCGCTATTCTTCCCTCGATTAGAAGTAGTGTTTCTAGTGTTTCCAGATCATTTGTCTCTTTGTGAGGTAACTTCAAGCTTGTTTAATTGATTGCCAAAATCATTCTGGCTTTTTGGACAATCACGAAGGAAATGATTAGTAGAGCCACAACGAAAATAAGCTCCCGACTTTAATTAGCACTCACCAAAATGCCTTTTATTGCCATCATCACAAATAGGAATGGTTCTCTCAACATTCATTACACTTCCGACACTAGCCGCTAGAGAATTAATAGACTTAAAATTTATTTTCTTTAGTTTATCTCTGCTAGTAAACTTTGAAGGGGTTGTCAATTGATTTGATTCATTTTTAAATTTCTTTGATGGAGACGATTGTGTAAGCTTGAATGACCCTCTTTTATTATAATCTCGAATCTGGCTGTCATTTACGTTTGCAAATTTCTTCAATTTTTTGAGCCCGTTCTGAAAGTTATACAAATTCTCGTAACTTTAATGCAGCCACAAACATACAAATATCATCATTCAACCCGTCTTCAAATCTGATACACATTTCTTTCTCACTTGATACTATATTACGAGCATATTTGTTTAGCTATGCAAATTCACGTTCATACTCAGCTATAGATCGATCCCTTTATTTTAACTCCATAAATTCTTTCTTTTTCTTTTCAATGAACATCCGACTAACATACTTGTTTTCTTGAATTCAGTCTGAAAGAAATCCCAACTAACATGATCATGTGAAGTCATCGTGCACAAAGTATCCCACCATAAATATGCTTCATCTTTTAGTAACGAGACAAGACATCTCAAACAATCTTCAGTAGTGCACATCAATTCTGCAAAGACTCTCTTTGTGATCATTAACCAGTACTCAGTTTTTGCAGGATCATTATCCACTTTGCCTTTGAATTCCTCCACTCCACACTTCCATATTTTATCTACAGATACTCGATTAACTGCCATAGGTACAGGATTCTGAGGATTCAGGGGTGCCGAAGAAGGCATAGTAGGGGGTGGAGATGGCAGAGTTGCAAGATTTGCTTGTTTGAATTCATTGAACAACTGGTTCATCATTCTGAGAAACACATTTTTCATCTCGTCACCAAAGGACTGTGGAATCGGTGCACTATTACTTGCTTCAAGGTTTGAAGCCTGAACATTACTTTTAGCTTTGTTAACTACAGCCCGGTTTGACTCAGCTGACATCTTGAATCCATAAGAAAATACAATGTTAGAGCTGATCAAAAGCATCACACTATCATAGGGTATATGTGGCATGTATATACTAAACTCTACTCCGCTACGCTAGTCCTAAACCTACTAAATCGTAGCTCTGATACCATTAAATATAACACCCCTAACCCGTATTTGTTACCGAATTAGGGTTACAGGACATTACCGAACAATCAAAAACATTTAAACTAAATAACATTCAACATTACAAACACATTGTAAACCAATCAAATATACATGTCTCGTCCCTAATTCTAGCCCTCCAGGCCCTAAAAAATTTTTAGAAGTAAATGAAGACCAATTTGAAACAACTTGGATATTTTAGGAAAAAGTCTCAAAAATTTGGAAACAGGGGTTACACGCCCGTGTGGCTAGGCCGTTTGCATCACATGGCTGAGACACACACTCGTGTCTTAGGCCGTGTAACCTTTGAACTAGGGACACACAACCGTGTCCCAGCCTGTGTCCTCATTCGTGTAACTCTTTGAGTAGGGTTACATGGCCGTGTCACATGCTCATGTGGCAGACCGTGTAACTCTCTGTGTTACCTTACACACCCATGTGCTAGGCGGTGTGTTAGGCCGTGTAACTCACTGACTTGCACCCTAAGAAAATCATTAGATGACACACGGCTGAGTCACACGCCCGTGTCTCAAGCCGTGTGGACTCAATTTACCTAAAATCAAGCCATTTCCAAGACCATTTCATGCATAAACATTTAGACCAATTGTGCACACTTTCTAAGCACCAAAACCTTACCTAAACATACAAATATTTACCATTTCAAGAATCCTAATTCAACTAAACAATATGCCCTTCAAAGGCACCATAATTAACATCCAAACATAACATGTCAAGATAAGCCAAAAACCCTTTTGTTCATGCATATAATCTAATTCAAAACACTTACCAAGACCTATATCAAATAACCATTTCCATAACATCATAAAACACCAACATGGAACCTTATATACAAGCATTTGGAAGTGCCCAAAAATGAAAATATTTGGTGAAGCATTAAAATACACCAAACCAACTATAACTTTCAAGCCATAAACAACCAAATCACCATTACATAACATCCTAAACATATCAACCACATATTCATCTTTATAAATTTACATATATACATGTCACTATGCTAGGAGATACAAAAACTACCAACTTAGATGGATAGTGTGAGCCGGTTGAATGATCCCTCCAAAATGTCAGCAACGATTATCTACAAAAGCAATTCATAAAAATCGATAAGCTTACTAAGCTTAATAAGAACATAGTATAACATTTAGTCTAAATAAAATTAAATACAATTCCTATATTATATAATTCAGTGTTATCGGGGTATAAACAAGGCACATAAATGCAACAGGGGTACCGAAGTACAAACAATGGCACGTATGTGCATTTAGGGGTACTGAAGTACAATCAAGGGCACGTATGTGCATTCAGGGGTACCAAAGTACAAACAGGGGCACATATGTGCATTTAGGGGTACGAAAGTACAAACAGGGACACGTATGTGCATTCAAGGGTACCGAAGTACAAACAGGGGCACGTATGTGCATTCAGAGGTACTGAAGTACAAACAGGGCCATGTATGTGCATTCAAGTGATAATTTTCTATAACCATATAAATTAAAGAATCATAATATAATGACACAAGTAGAAATTCATTAACATATTGAAATACTATGAACTTACCTACTGTTTAATTCTAACCAACACGCAGGGACTAATCCGTTTTTTTCCCTTTTTCTCAGTTATTATCTTTTTTATCCAAGTTTTGATCTATATAATAATTAAATACAATATATTAATCTCATACATATTTCACA
>JABEZY010273801.1:0-11148 GCA_013467495.1 Gossypium gossypioides
ATTATAAAACAGTTTATTTATACACACAGAAAAGAAACTGAAATAATAATGGTAACGCCTTATATTAATGAACATGATAAATCAAGTATGTTATTACAACCATCTCATGATTGATCTTTCGGCATACTCTAACACCTTAGACCTATCAAAAAGCATATCATGCTTCGAAACATTGATTATTGGTGTCTCGATTACTTTAAATTTGAAAGGCGTCTTGACCATGCCCTAACAATGTTCAATGACATTACTAAAGCCATTAGAAGGGGGCTGATAGAAATGGAGACACCCCCGTTACCTCAAACCAACCAATTAGTTACGGGGCCCTTCATCATGTAGGATATCATTTCGATATCAACATTGGTACGCGGATTAAAAGCGATCATCTGGCAGATAATAAAGATGACAACTTTGACGTTGCTTTTGAAGATGTTCTAGCACTCAAGCCCACTCCTCCGTTGGCTTCTTCTTCACATGCTGTTCAACCCTCTTCTGAGGTTAATAGCACCATACTCGACGTCGTTCACTCTTTGAGCAACGATGTTCGAGGTATTCAAGAAGAAGTTTGATCTCATAGGGAAGACATGAACTCTAAGCTATCTACTTTAGAGTCTCAAATGGCATCTCTCCTTTCACATTTTCCTTCGATGCCTACTTTCTCCCCTCCTCATGATGATTAGAGTAGCTCTAGGACATACATTTTTTTTACATAACATTTGCACCTTCATTTCTATTTTTATGCCTATGTCTTTTCTTTTATTGCACTTTATTGCTTTTTTTTATTTTAAGATACAATTTTCTCTCAGTTTATTGCTCATTCGCTTTTATATATCTCTTGTGATGAATTAACTTCTTTTCTCCTTGAGCTTTATTTGATGTTTAATATAACAAAAAGGGGGAGAAGAAAATGTCAATTAAGGTAAATGGATTGATTATTCTTTGGTTATTCTTTGATGATAATTAAATGCAAATTTTTATGACCAATTTTTCTTAAAGTAAAAATGAATGCCAACTTGAATGACAAATTTTCTTTTAGCCTCAAATTTAAAATGTCTTTTATTAAAGCGGAGAAGTTATTCAAAAACAAATTTACCAAATATTTTGTTATATCAAAAAGAGGGAGATTGTTAAACCAAGCTTTATCTGATAAAAGATTTTGATATTACAAATTGAAGTGTTTTTTCATATAAGTTAAAATTGACAAAATTATTTTTAAATTTGAAGTCTAAGAAATAAAAATTTGAATATTTACATTAAACTATTAGAAAATTTTGAAGCAATTTTAAAATCAAGTGAAAATGATTTTTACCAAGTGAAAATGATTCAATCAAGTTAAAATCATTTTAACACATCAAAATGATTTTCAAACAAGTCAAAATTGCTCCAGGCCAAAAAGTATCGATACCATTTGGCCAAGAATCAATATTTTTGGAATTATCGATATCCTTTGAAAAATCGAGACCAAACATGCATTCTATTTTCAGAAACCCTAAAAATTACCAATACCATTTTTTTGGTATCGATACTTTCTGAAAATAATCGATACCTTTCTTAAAAATGATACCAAAATAGCATTATGTTTCTTATAAACCCTACAAAGTATCAAACCGGTATCGGTACCTATTTTAAAAAGTATCGATTAAAAATGATACCAAAATAGCATTATATTTCTTATAAACCCTACAAAGTATCAAACCGGTATCGGTACCTATTTTAAAAAGTATCGATAGAGCATTTTTTGGTATCGATTAATAAAACCCAACAGTCACTGAATTAACATTTATTACAAAAATTATCAATACCCTTTTCTTTTGTATTGATACTCGTAGTTGCAGGTGAAATAAATGCTCTGGTTTTACATCATTAACGGTCATATTCACTACACCAACAACCTCAACGGTTGGAAATCTATTAGGGGTAACAAAACCATCTTTCGAAAACCTACAACCACAATGACCCAAATATAAAAACCCTCTCATCAAGATACCATTATATGCATCATGACCTAAAACATAGTCTTAAGGATTACAACCCAAACATTTCAAATACATACATTCAAAACTAGCCATTTCACTAGAATAACTATTATAGAATAACATTTACATATTTACAAAAAAATACTTATATACATGCCACATCCCAAAATGAAATATAAAAGTTACCAAATAGCTAGATAGTGTGAGCTTCCAGTCGATTCGTCTGATCAGTCCTCAAGTTTGGTAACGACAGAAGAACCAAAAACGATACAAGTAAGCTAAAGAAGCTTAGTAACTTCATAGTTTTAAAACATCAAACTAACTTACCTTAATAGACATCAAAATATAAAAAGATAATTTACAATTCCTGATAGCCAAATACACATTCACAACTCAAATTAGTTCTTGATCATTTATCAAAATATACCATGATAATTCTCCTCTCAAATAACTTTTCAATTCCATAAACAACAATTTATCAACAGAAATGTACTCACATATAAACAAGTAGTACATTGAACATTTAAAACATACTAATATCTTGAATATGCATCAACATTTAAGAACATAGTAAACTATACATTCCATTAACATATAGCCCAATGAACTAACTACTCGACTCAGATACTCGGGTAACTATACCACACCAGAGGCATCATAGATGCATAACAGAGGCACCGAAGTGTAGACAGGGGCACGAATGGGCAATTAGAGGCACCAAAGTGCAAATCCCGTACAAGCGCACATACTAACCCTATTGGCATGCCAATTATATCCTACGCGATTATTATGTTCAACGGGGGATTATACATGATTTCATTACTTAAATACTTTTCCATCATTCAGAGGCACTTCATCAATTCTGTACACATACAATAAACTCATTACATTCATATCTATAATATGCAGCTCCAAGAAGTGCTACTATCAATTTCTCAACTTCATGTGTTTATTTGCAATACTCCAATATATAAATAACTAATGGAATTTCACATACATACAAACAACTAAGTAGAAAACAATAATATAATGACAAGTAACTTAATTTACATAACAATTCATTATGAACTTACCTACGCTCACTTCCTATCTTAAAGCAAGGACTACTCTGTAATTTTCCCTTTTCCTCGATTATTGTCTTTTTTATTCAGGTCTTGATCTATAGAGTAATTAAATACAATCTATTAAATTCACATACATTTCACATTCAATTCAATTCATATGACTCTTAAATTTTCATCATTCACACATTTTCCCTAAACTTTTACATTTTCATAATTTAGTCCCTAAACTTAAAATCTCCAAATTTAGCAAAATTTGCCAAATACCCATACTAGCTAAATTTATTCCAATATTAGTACAGTCCATAACTATTAAAAATTCACAAGAATACCATGTCAATTTCAATATTTTATCAAATTAATCCTTAACTCAAAAACTAATTCTAATCAACAACTGAAACCTTCATTTCATCAATTAACATCTAAAATAATAAGAACACATCAATGGTACATTCCAAAATTCTTCAAAGTTTCAAAAAGCGAAGCTATGGGTTAGTTGGGCCAAGTTGCAATGATCCCCAAAACATAAAAATTAAGAAAAAAGGCTCAAAAGAACTCACATGCAAGGAAGACTATAGTTGAACCTCTCTAAGCCCTTCAATGGTGTTTCTTCCTTCAAAATTTCGGTGGAACTCTCCACTAAAGAAGCTGATGTTTGTTTTAATTTAATTTGCCTCTTTAGTTAATTTATTAATTTACACATTTACCCTTTAATTAAACATATATTTTTAGCTAAATTATATCCTTAACCGTCCATATAAAACATGAATGGTATAATTTCCAATTAAACCACCCCACTTATAGGAATTACCCATTTAACCGCTATAATTTAACTATAGCTAGAGTTTTACATATATTACAATTTAGTCCTTTTTCTTATATTAACTAAGAAAATATTAAAATTTCTTTACCAAAATTTCATATGACTCTAATGTAAATCCATAAAGATTAATTAAATAATAAAAAAATGACCTCACTTATCGAAATTGTGGTCCCAAAACCACTAAAAATGAGATATTACAGATCATGTCGTATCGATTATTACAACAAGTCAGGTTTGTTTTCATTTACAAGGTATTAAAATGGTGTTACTCGATGCTGAAGATCGACAACAAGCTCATTTTTCTCACATCCCATTCTCGACCAATCTTGTTGAGGCCAACAAATCTTTTTCACCAACTTTCCCATTGTATGCTGGACAACCACCACCTTAGGCTTTTTGGTCACATTGAATGACTAGGTCCTTACACGGTCGTGGACAGGGTTGATTTGGTGGTGGAACACAGCCGCAATGTCAGATTTGTGGCAAAATCTATCGCGTCGCCAGTCGGTGCTTTTACCTATGATAAGGATGAAGATACAAACTGTAACACCCCAAACTTGGCCTAGACGTTATGGCCGTATCTGGTGTGTCACATTGAAGTGTCTCTCAAAATTTAAACTTGTTCATAAAACTCACTTCTTAAGTTTGGAAACCTCTTTAGTAATGTTTAATGGAACACTTAACCAAATGTTTGTCTTATTAACTGCTATTATTATATTAAGTTGATTTAAACCGCAGAAGCATTTGAAACCTCTAACGTTTAAAGTTCGTGTCTTTGAAAACAATAATTATTTTGAAAATTTGTTTTCACCAAACTAGCAGTATACAATATGTAAGCAAAAGCCCAATTAAAATTTAAAACCAAAATTAAAGGCCTTATTACAAAAACAAAACCCAACTTATAATTTAAAGTAAAATAAAAGCAAATGTGAATAGCAGCAGTTGTGTGGCCACTTCCGAGTCCCTCGCGGCACCGAATCGCCTAAGATTGAGGATTACTTGCACAGTTAATAGGAGAGGGTAAGTTTACGAAACTCAGTGTGTAATCCCCTATCAATCAAACAGTAAATAACATACAGTAGCAGTCTGGGCCTGGGCCCTATTCAGTGATAGTACAGTGAGGGCCTTAGCCCAATTTAGTAGTAGTGTGGGCCTTAACCCAATACAGTATCAATACGGGCCTTAACCCAATACAGTAACATTACAGTACAGAAAATGCAACCCATCCCAATCCAGCCAACACACCATGTGGGGATAAAATCGACCCACCCAGCCAATACACCAATATCGCAGTAAAACTGCCAGTAATAGAATCGTAGCAAAGTTGCCAGTAACAGTATACGTGGCAAAGCCACCAGTAGGTCCACAGTCGTCTTAGGCGACCCGTGCAACCTTATTAGTACAGTACACTTCCTCCAAATATAACAATCCAACCCCATGCAATATGTCGTGACAAAATATCATACGTGTATACAAAATGTCATGCACAATCATAGTCATACATATCATAAGGCCATAACAGTCATTTCATCTCCTTGGGGTATAAAGATCACTTCACCCTATAGGGGTATTTCGGTAATTTTACCCTTAAGGGGTATTTTGATAATTTTACCTTTTAGGGGTATTTCAGTAATTTTACCCTTCGGGGGTATTTCGATCATTTTACCTTACGAGGTTATTTCGATCATTTTACCCTTCGAGGGTATTTCAATCAATTTACTCTTCGAGGGTATTTCTGTTATTTTACCCTTTGAGGGTATTTTAGTCATTTTACCTTTTAAGGGCATTTCGATCATTTTACCCGTCGAGGGTATTTCAGTCATTTTACCCTTCGAGGGTATTTTGGTCATTTTAGGCCCATTACGACCTAAGCCAATAAAATCGCTCATAGAGGCCTCTACAATCTAACACTGTGTTTTGTGGGCTCGGTTTACCACACGAGAGTTCGCACACCCATATGGTCTCAACGTCGCCTTTTTCGGCTTTTTGACTTTTACCGATTTGCAACTGAGAGAGGGTGTGATTACACACCTGATTGTGAAAACACACATAGATCCACGAACACCCAAAAGCTGCATTCAAATAAGTCCTGAGTCAGTCCTTTAATCACTATGGAAAAACACCCTCTTGTCGACACTTAATCAAAACACCATCCTTACCTGGCTTGAAAGAGGGCGACTTACTCCTCCAAGTCTGCCAACCAAAGGTGGTCACTCATTGAATATCTGCACCACGAACAGTGATCTCAAAAACTAAGTTAGGCCATATAAGTGGCAAAAAGGGTATTCGGTTTTAATAAAAAAGAAAGGAAAAGAATCGGTTTTAAACAAAAAGTGAAGAGTATTCATACTTTACTGATAACCAGAAATACTTACAGCACTGAGACAGCAAAAATAGCGAAGAGAAGATCGGCACAGAGAAATAGAACAGAACGGTGATAATCGACTGAACCACACTCAAAATAAATAGAGAGATCGCTCTCAGTCAAAAAGAAAATAATGGAAGATAGAAATTCCAAGCAGTAAGAGAAAAATATTCGATCAATGAAGAAGAGGAGAAGAGAGGTGACGTTCGGCTAGCAAAGAAGAGAAGAGGGAAATGGGAAGGGAAATTTGACCACAATAGAAGAGGGAAGAGAAAAGTGTGTTCGAAAGGGGAAACCACAACTATTTGGCCAACACACAATAGGAAAAGAGATGAGTAGAAAAAATACCCAACACATTCAACAGATACACCAAGCCTTAGCAAAAATCGATACAAAAAAAAGGGAAGAAAGAAAAACTGACCAAAATTGAAGCAGACAGAGTGAAAAGAAAACCCCAAACCGATTACCTACTGTTTAAAGAACAAATTCGGCACAACACTCCCCCTTTTCAAATTCCTTGATTTTCTCCTAAAAACTCTCCTCTTATCCTTCCTTGATTTTCTCCACCCAATCACTATCCCACTAATCCCTCCATGATTCACTCCATTCAAATTCCATAACATTTCAGTCAAACTCTACCACCTCACTGCACAGGTGATAAAAATAAACACTCCACAGTGCAGCTTAGGACTCAAACCTCAAACCTTGAGAGTACTTGACACGCCACTTACCACTGGATCAATAGGCTCTTTGTGTTATAAAACAATCACAAATACTAATAAGGCCTATATACCAGCATCCAGGTTCATTTAAGGGAAAAACTAAAAATTTTGCCAAAGACAATACTTGAACCCAGGCTCCTCAAACACTCCCAAACACACCCAAATTACTTAACCACTAAAGCAAACAAGCAATTTGTGACAAAAAATGCAAAAATTAAAGACTTGAATTTTGAGGCGTTACAACTCTACCCCCTTAACGAAATTTTGGCCTCAAAATTTACCTGGTCAAAAATGGTGAGGGTATTGTTGTCGCATTGCCTTTTCAGGTTCCCACATGGCTTCTTCTAAACTGTGATTACGCCAAAGCACCTTAACTAGAGGAATAGATTTCTTCCTCAGTACCTTAACCTCACGGTCGAAAATCTGCACTGGTTCCTCCTCGAAGGTCAAATCTGGCCTAACCTCGATCTCCTCAACTGGTACTATGTGTGTGAGATCAGAGCGGTAACGCCATAGCATGGAGACGTGGAACACATCATGAATTTGGTCAATTTTTGAAGGTAACTCAAGTTGATAGGCGACCGGTCCCACAAGCTTAAGTATCCGATAAGGCCCAATGTACCTAGGGCTAAGCTTACCCTTCTGACCAAACCTCAGTATCTTTTTTCAAAGGGAGACCTTAAGAAAAACGTAGTCCCCCACAGAATACTCAATCTCTCAGCGTTTAAGATCTGCGTTAGACTTCTGCCTATCAGATGCTTCCTTCAATCGGTCTCGAATCAATTTTACTTTCTCTTCGGTATCAGAAACCAACTCTAGCCCCAGAACTCGCCGCTTGCCCAACTCAGTCCAACAGGTAGAGTACGACACCTACGACCATATAATGCTTTGTACGGTGCCATTTGAATACTGTACTGGTAGCTATTATTATACTCAAACTCTGCTAGCGGCAAATAATCTTCCCAATTGCCTCAAAAATCCATTACACAACACCTTAACATATCTCTAGTATTTGAATCACCCTCTCAGATTGACCATCTGTTTGGGGATGAAACGCAGTACTAAAGTCCAATCTAGAACCCAATGCCTTGTGTAATTTCTTTCAAAATCGAGACGTAAAGCGAGGATCTCTATCTAATAAAATAGAAACTGGTACCCCATGCAACCTTACAATCTCAGCCACATACAGTTTAGCCAACTTCTGCAAAATCCATGGTTAAAATCGATCCACAATAACCCATATCGAATCCATCTTGGTAGGCGTTAAGGGCAGCCCACTCACAAAATCCATGGTTATTCTCTCCCACTTCCAAAGTGGAATCTTAACTGGCTATAATAACCCTAAAGCTAATTGATGTTCAGCCTTCACTTGCTGACAAGTTAAACACTTACCCACAAAATCAGTTACTTCACGTTTCAGTCCTGGCCACCAGTATACTCACGAAGATCTCGGTACATTTTACTCCCGCCAGGATGCATAGCAAAAGGACTACTATAAACCTCTCGTAGAATAGACTGCCTCAAATCATTATCCCTCGGTACACAAACTCTCCCACGGAAACACAGTACTCCTTCACTACTCAACCCAAAATCTGAAGTTTCCCCATTCTCAACCTGACGGAAATGAGGAACCAGTGACTCATCCAACAACTGTTTACCCTTAATCTGTTCAGTCCACATCGATCTAACCTGCAACTTAGCCAACAAGCTACCATCATCAAATAGACTGAAACGAGCAAACATCGCTCTCAAATCAGATACAGCTCTACGGCTCAGTGCGTCTGCTACCACGTTAGCCTTACCAGGATGGTATTCAATCGAGCAATCATAGTCTTTAAGCAGCTCTATCCATCTTCGCTGCCTAAGATTCAAATCCTTCTGAGTGAGGAGGTACTTAAGACTATTGTGATCCGTGTAGATAGTACACTTCTCACCGTAGAGATAGTACCTCCAAATTTTCAGCGCGAATACCACCCCAGCTAATTCCAAGTCATGAGTAGGGTAATTCACCTCGTGAGGCTTAAGCTAATGAGACGCATAAGCAATCACCTTACCCTCTTACATCAGCACACAACCCAAACCAACGTCTGATGCATCACTATAGATAGTGAATTCCTTCCCAGACTCTGGCTGTATTAAGACAGAGGCCTCAGTCAGAACTTTCTTCAATTTCTCAAAAATTTCTTACTGCATATCAGTCTAATTAAATGGTACCCCTTTACCCAGCAACTTAGTCAGGGTTGCAACAATCAAGGAAAACCCCTCAACAAAACGTCTATAATACCCTGCCAGACCTAGAAAACTTCAAATCTCAGATACGATCTTAGATGGTTTCCAATCCAGTACAGTTTCAATTTTTCGAGGATCAACTTTAATCCCCTCGGCAGATACCACGTGACCCAGAAATGTCACTTCTTGCAGCCAGAACTCACCCTTGCTGAACTTAGCATACAGTTGTTTCTCCTTTAAAATCTGTAGAACAATGCGGAGATGTGCATCACACTCATCCTCAGTTCTCGAATACACTAAGATATCGTCTATGAATACCACCACGAATTGATCCAAGTAGGGCTAGAATACTCGGTTCATTAGGTCCATGAAGGCAGCTGGTGCATTCGTCAGCCCAAATGGCATTACTAGGAACTCGTAATGACCATAACGAGTCCTAAACACAGTCTTATACTTATCAGTCTTCTTAACTCTCAACTGATGGTACCCAGAACAAAGATCTAATTTGGAGAAAATTGAAGCTCCTTACAACTGATCAAATAAATCATCTATCCTCAGCAAAGGATACTTATTCTTGATAGTTAGCTTATTCAACTGGCGATAGTCGATACACATGCGCATGGTCCCATCTTTTTTCTTTACGAACAACACTGGTGCTCCCCACGAAGACACACTAGGTCGAATAAATCCTTGATCCAACAGTTCTTGGATTTGAGCTTTTAATTCCACCAACTCATTCGGTGCCATCTTATAAGGGATGATGGACACTATAGCTATTTCTGGTAAGAGCTCAATTCCAAATTCAACTTCACGGCTCGGAGGCAACCTAGGGAACTTATCAGGAAAAACATCGAAGAAATTCTTAACAGTTCTGACATCCCCAACAGAAGGACCTTCAGAAACAGATGCACCAATATGAGCTAGAAACGCTTCACAACCCTTGCGAACCAGTTTTTCAGCCTTTAAAGCAAAGATCACATTAGACAGAAAATCCCTTCGCTCCCCAATCACACCCACCTCCTCATCCTCAATAGTCTTTAATACCATACGCTTAGCAGCACAATCCAAACTTGTACGGCGTTTAACCAACCAAACTATCCCCAAGTTTAGGTCAAATTGAGCAAACGGTAATTCCATCAAATCCGCTAGAAATATAACTCCTTGAACCTCTTGGGGCACATCTTTGAACAACTTGTTTACCCTTACTGATTGTCCCAGAGAACTTCACACAGTCATCTCTTTAGTAGTACTCTCACACATGATACCCAAGGTGCCAGACACAGAGCATACAATGTATGAATGTGTAGACCCTATATCACTTACAGTAGTGTAAGGTACATTATGAATTAGGAACGTACCAGTTATGACATCTGGAGCCTCACCATCCTCACGGCGACGAGCAGCATAGACCAGTGTTGGCTAACTCTCCTCATTGTTGCCAACCCCTCTGCCATACGTTTCACAACCTCGTCCCACACCATTTCCAACTCTAACCTTCCCACGGCCTCTTGGTGGCTGTTGACCACCTCTCACTGGCTGAACAAAACACTGATTTGCAGTTTGCTTCTGAGTAGCCCTCTGGGGCCAATTCTTACCTTAATACTCCTTAGACCCATATCTGAAACATGCCCCAATCTTCTTCCAACACTCACCCGGATGATGTCTTCCACAATCAGCACAAGACTGAGGTCTTGCAACAGAAACCCTAGCTCAGACTGGCCCATCAAACTTGGCCTTCTTTTTAGGCCTTCTAAAAGAACTTGAGGGCTCTGAATCCCTCTTAAACTTGCCCCTATCTTTCTTACAATTCTGGCACTAAGAGCGCTTCTGATGCAAACCTAGACGCATCATGTTTTGACACAACTCACCGACATCAGAATTGGCCTAAACTTGAAGGGCCCAAGTACAAGATGAAACATCTCTTAGGCCTGATTGATTATTGGACCAATGTTTTTAAGGACTTTTTAATTCAATA
>JABEZY010273803.1:1732-20604 GCA_013467495.1 Gossypium gossypioides
CACCATGTAGGGATAAAATCGATCGACCCAGCCAACACACCAATATCGCAGCAGGGCTGCCAGTAATAGTAACGCAGCAGAGCTGCTAGTATCAATAACGCAACAAAGCTGCTAGTAATAGTATTTGTGGCAAAGCCACCAGTACAGTATACTTCCCCTATATCAGAATCCCAACCCCATGCAGAATGTCATGTCATAAATCATACGTGTATGCAGTATGTCATATTCAGTAACTGTCATGTTAAAATATCATAGAGGAAAACAGTCATACATACCATAAGGCCATAACATTCATTTCACCTCCTAGGGGTATAATGGTCATTTCACCTTTCGAGGGTATTTCAGTAATTTTATCCATTAAGGGTATTTCTATAATTTTACCCTTTGAGGGTATTTTGGTAATTTTACCCTTCAAAGGTATTTTAGTAATTTTACCCTTCGAGGGTATTTCAGGGATTTTACGGCCCATTTCTGCCTAAGCCAATAAAAGTGCTCATAGAAGCCTTTATAGTCTAACACCATGTTTCGTGGGTTCGGTTTACCACACGAGTGTTCGCACGCTTCTATGGTCTCATTGCTGTCTTTTTCGGCCTTTCAACTTTTGCCGATTTAGAGTTGTAAGGATGTGATTACACACTTGCTTGTGAAATCGCACTAAGATTCGTAAACACCCTAAAATCTACATTCAAACACGTTTTCCATTAGACGCTAAACAGGAAAGGCTAATCTCCTTCTAAACATCCTTGATCAAAATTAAACCAATGCTTGCCTCGACTAACAAAACAAACAAAATAAATGGCTTATCCCACTTTTACAATCGATGTTGACTGACTTCAATCTTGCTGACAGATATCTGCAATTAAACAACTCATTAAACGGTATTGCTTATTCGTGTGGTTGAAATCCACACATGATCAAATATAGAACCAAGAACATTCAGCTTTCACATAAGAATACTAGCCTACCTACCTTGATTGAGAGATGAGAGGGTGATTTCGACAACTTTACAACGCTTACACTGCTCCTTTCCTCGAGAAGAACCTTAATACCACAACAGGCAGCACATCGAGAGAAAAGCATCAGTAGTCGGTAATCAAAGATTACAAAGGAAAATATTTGGTTTTATGAAGAGCGAAAGAAAAGAACAGAGTGAGGAGCATAGCACTTACCAGTAATTGACAATACTTGTAACACAAAAATACAGAAGAGGAGAAAGCGAAAGAAAAGAACAGAGTGAGGAGCATAGCACTTACCAGTAATTGACAATACTTGTAACACAAAAATACAGAAGAGGAGAAAAGAAGAGAAGAGAAGAGTCAGCACAAGGAGAAGAAAAAAGGAAATAGGGATCCGGTATAGAGGATACCAAAAACTATTCAGCCACCCCGAATAAAAAGAAAGAAAATAGGCAAAGGTAGATGAGCGATCCCGAGAGGTTCCTAAAGCCCTTTACAAAAATCGGCACAAAGAAAAAAAAAGAGGAGAAAGAAGAGCTAAACAAAACCGAAGAAAAATAGAGTAAAGGAAAAACCCCCAAACTTATTACCTTACTAACCTATGAACAATTTCGGCACAAAGCTCTCCCCTAGACAAATTCTCCAAGTTGGAATACCCCCAAACAGCACACTTTCCCCCTCACTCTCAAACTCCTTGATTTTCTCCTAAAATCCCTCCCCTTATCCCTTCCTAATTTTCTCCTTCAAATCCTCCCCAACTCCCTCCATGACCAGTTCAAACTCCCTTAAGCAGAATTCTAATCCAACTCCACCACCTGCCTAGCTCAAGCAGCAAAATAATTACCTCATTGCACACCACAGGACTTGAACCTCAGACCTCAAGGGAACTTCACACGCCACCTTGCCACTACACCACAGGCTCATTTTGTGACATAAAACCAACACGAATATTTATAAGGCCTACCTTCTTATGATCAGATTCAATTAAGAGTAAAAATTAAAAATTCTGCAAAAGCGAAGACTTGAACCCATGCTTCTCAAACACTCCTAAACACACCCAAATCACTTAGCCATTAAAGCAAAGAAGCAGTTTGTGACAAGTCATACAAAAATTAAAGACTTAAATTTTGGGGCATTACAACTCTACCCCTCTTAACGAAATTTCAGCCTCGAAATTTACCTGGTCAGAATAAGTGAGGGTATTGTTGTTGCATTGTCTCTTCGGGCTCCCACGTGGCTTCTTCTGAACTGTGATTACGCCAAAGCACTTTAACTAGAGGAATGGACTTCTTCCTTAGTACTTTAACCTCACGGTCCAAAATCTACACAGGCTCCTCCTCGAAAGTCAGATCTGGCCTAACCTCGATCTGCTCAACTGGCACTATGTGTGTAGGATCAGAGCGCTAACGTCTCAACATTGAGACATGGAACACATCGAAAATGTTTGAGACATTGAGACATGGAACACAACTCTGGAGGCAACTCAAGTTGATATGCAACCGGTCCCACACGCTTCAATATACGGTAAGGCCCTATGAACCTAGGGCTAAGCTTACCCTTCCGTCCAAACCTCAGTATCTTTTTCTATGGGGAGACATTAAAAAATACAAAGTCCCCACAGAATGCTCAATCTCTCGATGTTTAAGATCCGCGTAGGACATCTGCCTATCAGATGCTTCCTTCAACCGGTGTCGAATCAATTTTACCTTTGCTTCGGTGTCAGAAACTAACTCTGGCCCCAGAACCCATTGCTCGCCTAGTTCAGTCCAATAGGTAGGAGTACGACACCTACGACCATATAACGCCTCATACGGTGCCGTTTGGATACTGGACTGGTAGCTATTATTATACACAAATTCTGCTAGCGACAAATAATCTTCCAATTCCCTCGGAAATCCACTACACAACACCTTAACATATCCTCTAGTATTTGAATCACCCTCTCAGACTAACCATCTGTCTGAGGATGAAACGCAGTACTAAAGTCCAGTCTTGTACCCAAGGCCTCGTGTAACTTCCTCCAAAACTGGGACGTAAAGCGAGGATCTCTATCTGATATAATAGAAACTAGTACCCCATGCAGTCTTAAAATCTCAGCCATATACAGCTGAGCCAACTTCTGCAAGGAGTAATCAGTACGGACTAGTATGAAATGGGCCAATTTAGTCAATCGATCAACAATGACCCATACCGAATCCTTCTTGGTAGGCGTTAAGGGCAGCCCACTCACAAAATCCATGGTTACTTTCTCCAACTTCCAAAGTGGAATCTTAACTGGCTGAAGTAACCCTGAAGGTAACTGATGTTCAGCCTTCACTTGCTGACAGTTTCAACACTTACCCACAAAATCAGTTACTTCACGTTTCAGTCCAGGCCACCAGTACAACTCACGAAGATCTCGATATAATTTATTTCTGCCTAGATGTATAGCATAAGGACTGCTGTGCGCCTCTCACAGTATAGACTGCCTCAATTCATTATCCCTCGGTACACAGACTCTCCCATGGAATAGAGTACTCCTTCACTATTTAACCCAAAATAGAAAGTTTCCCTATTATCAACTTGTCAGAAACGAGGAACCAGTGACTCATCCACTACTGTTTACCCTTAATCTGTTCAGTCGATGTCGGTCTAACTTGCAACTCAACCAACAAGCTACCATCGTCAAACAGGCTGAGAAGGGCTAACAACGCACTCAAATCAGATACTGCCCTACGGCTCAGTGCATCTGCTACAACGTTACCCTTACCAGGATGGTATTCAATCGAACAATCGTAGTCCTTAAGTAGCTCTATCCATCTTCACTACCTAAGATTTAACTCTTTCTGAGTGAGGAGGTACTTAAGACTCTTGTGGTCTGTGTAGATAGTACACTTCTCACCACAGAGATTATGCCTCAAAATTTTTAGTTCAAATACCATTGCAGCTAACTCCAAGTCATGAGTAGGGTAATTCGCCTCATGAGGCTTAAGCTGTTGAGACGCATAAGCAACCACTTTACCCTCCTACATCAGCACACAACCCAAACCAACGTATGATGCATCACTGTAGACAGTAAATTCCTTCCCAGACTCTGGTTGTATTAAGACAGGGGCTCGGTCAGAACTTCCTTCAATTTTTCAAAACTTTATTGTTGCTTATCAGTCCAATTAAACGGTACCCCTTTACACAGCAACTTAGTTAGGGGTGCAGCAATTAAAGAAAACCCTTAAACAAAACGTCTGTAATACCCTGCCAAACCTAGAAAACTTCGAATCTCCGATACGATATTAGGTGGTTTCCAATCCAATACAGTTTCAATCTTTCGAGGATCAACCCTAATCCCCTCGGCAGATACCACGTGACCCAAAAATGTCACTTCTCGTAGCCAGAACTCACACTTGCTGAACTTAGCATATAGTTGTTTCTCCCTTAAAATCTATAGAATAATTCGGAGATGTGCATTATGCTCATCCTCGGTTCTCAAATACACCAAGATATCATCTATAAATACCATCTCGAACCGATCTAAGTAGGGCTGAAATACTTGGTTCGTTAGGTCCATGAAGGCAGCTGGTGCATTTGTCAGCCTAAATGGCATCACTAGGAACTCGTAATGACCATAACGAGTCCTAAATGCAGTCTTATACACATCAGCCTCCTTAACTCTTAACTGATGGTACCTAGAACGAAGATCTATCTTGGAGAAAATCGAAGCTCATTGCAACTGATCAAATAAATTATCTATCCTCAGTAAAAGATACTTATTCTTAATAGTCAGTTTATTCAATTGCCGATAATCGATGCACATGCTCATGGTCCCATCCTTTTTCTTTACAAACAACACTGGTGCTCCCCACGGAGACACACTAGGTCGAATAAATCCTCGATCCAACAGTTCTTCGATTTGAGCTTTTAATTGCACCAACTCCTTCGATGCCATCCTATAAGGGGCAATGGACACTGGAGCTATTCTTGGCAGGAGCTCAATACCAAATTCAACTTCACGACTCGGAGGCAACCTAGGGAGCTCATCAAGAAACACATCAGGAAAATCCTTAACAGTTTTAACATCTCCAACAGAAGGACCCTCAGAATCAGATGCATTAACATAGGCTAAAAACGCGTCGCAACCCTTGCGAACCAGTTTTTCGGCCCTTAATGCTGAGATCACATTAGGCACAAAGTCCCTTCGCTCCCCAATCATAGCCACCTCCTCATCCTCATTAGTCTTTAATACCATATGCTTAGCAGCACAATCCAAATTTGAACGGTGTTTAACCAACCAATCCATCCCCAAAATTAGGTCGAATTCACCAAACGGTAGTTCCATTAAATCCGCTAGAAATATAACTCATTGAACTTCTAGGGGCACATCTCTGAAAAACTTATCCACCTCTACCGATTGTCCCTGTGGACTTAACGCAGTCATCTAATTAACAGTACTCTCACACATGTTACCCAAGGTGCCAGACATAGTGCATGCAATGTATGAATGCCTAGACCATATATCAATTAAGGTAGTGTAAGGTACATTATGAATTAAGAACGTACCAGTTATAACATCTAGAGCGTCACCATCCTCTCGGTGACGAGCAGCATAAACTAGCACTGGCTGCCTTGTCTCAATGTTACCAACCCCTCTGCCATACATTCCACGACCTCGTCCTACACCATTACCACCTCTAACCTGCCCATGACCTTTCTGTGGCTGCTGACCACCTCTAATTGGCTGAGCAAAACCCTGACCTGCAGCTTGCATATGAGTAGGCCTCTAAGGACAATCCTTAACTTGATGCTCCTTAGACCCACAACTGAAACATGCTCCAATCTTCTTCCAGCATTCACCCAAACGATGCCTCCCACAATCAGCACAAGGCTGTGGTCTAGCAACAGTAACCCTAGCTCGGACTGGCCTATCAAACCTGGCCTTCTTTTTAGGCCTTCCGAAAGAACTTGAAGGCTCTGAATCCCTTCTATATCTGCCCCGATCCTTTTTACGATTCTAGCGCTCAGAGTGCTTCACATCCTCTGCGATTTTGCCTTCTCTACAAGGGCAGCGAACTCCCTCTGCAAAGCTATTAAAACTCACAACTCATCTTGGAGGCCGTCTTCAAAATGCACACAACGTTCATATTCAGTTACCACTATTCCACGAGCATAACGGCTCAATCACAGAAACTCTGTCTCATACACTGCCACGGTTTTATTCCCTTGAACCAAACTCAAGAATTCCTTCCTTCAGGCATCCACATAACTTGCGCCCACATACTTTTCTTGAAAAGTCGACTTAAAAAATCCCACGTTAATCGATCGGCCTGAGTACCTTCTCTCATAGTAAGCCACCACTGATAGGCTTCATCTCGCAGTAAAGACACTACACCTTTTAGCTTTTGCTCAGAAGTGCAGTCGAGGTCATCCATTATTCTCTCCGTGGTTTCCAACTAGTATTCAGCCACATTAAGGGCCACTCCAGAAACACCCATAAAAATTTTCGCTCCATTTGACCGGAGTCACTCTGAAATTAACCCACGGCCCATAGCACCTGTACTGGTCCTTGCGACCCTTTCCAAAATACAGAGCATAGCTTGGGATAGGGCATCATCCTCAACCACACGATCGAATGATCCCGTTTCAGTCACCGGTGAAGCTGGTGCCTCCTTAGCCTCAACATTAGGCATGTTACCTGATGCCGAAGACCCAGCCCTAGCACCTCCTCGGCCTCTACCGCGGCCTCGTCTACCCCTTCCTCGAGTACCTCTAGTGCTCATATCGAATATCGTATTTTTTGCTTTAAGAAGTTTTATGTATCAGTTTGTAATTCCAGTAATTATTAACAAATGTCTTATGAAAAAGCAGTAATCGGAGTTTGTTTTCGCAATTCAAGAGTCTCCCTACAGTTTCTAGTTTCCTACAATCTCAGTTTACTCTAACTAAAAAGTTTTAGTACAGTCCTACTATCTGTAGTAGTCTCTTAGTGTATTTTAGTTAAAACAGTCTACAGTATAAAGAAAACTTACAGATTCGGCGCAGGAGGCTCGGTGTGCCACACTTGAAATCCTTCCAAAACACTTCAAAAACAGTTTTTCAAAAGTTTTAAATATTTTCAAAACCCATTCCACAGCTAATTTTTGCAACTGGGCTCTGATACAATTAAATGTAACACTCCAAACTCAGCCCAAACGTGATGTCCGCATCTGGTGTGTCACATTGAAGTGTCTCTCAAATATTTGGCTTATTGGCAAACTTGTTTCTTATTTTTTTGAAACCTCTTATTAATAACTAACGGAGCACTTAATCACATGTTTTCCTTGTTAACTACTTTTAGTTATATTAGGTTGATTTCAAACGCGGAAGCATTTTGAAAAAAAAACTCTAACTTTTAAAGCTCATGTCTTTAAAAATAGTAATTATTTTGAAAATTGGTTTTCAAACAACTAGCTATATAAAATATGAAAGTAAAAACCCAATTAAAATTTAAAACCAAATTAAAGGCCTTATTACAAAAAAAAAAAACAAAACCCAACTTATTAATTAAAATAAAAATAAAAGCTCAAGTGAACAGCAGTGATTGTGTGGCCACCTCCGAGTCCCTCGCAGCACCAAACCGTCTATGGCTGAGGATTACCTGCACAGTTAGAGGAAAGGGTGAGTTTATGAAAACTCAGTGTGTAATCCCCTACCAAACAGTCAGCATACAACATGCAGAATCAGTCTAGGCCTGAGCCCTATACAGTAGCAGTATGTGGGCGATAGCCCAATATAATAATAGTGTGGGCCTTAGCCCAAAAACAGTAATCAGTACAAATGCAGTAATGTAACCCATCCCAATCCAGCCAACACACCACTCCGTACCACCAACACACCAATATCGCAACAAAGCTGCCAGTAATAGTAACGTAGCAAAGCTGCCAGTAACAATAACACAGTAGGGCTGCCAGTATCAGTAACGCAGCAAAGCTGCCAGTAATAGTATTTGTGGCAAAGCCACCAGTACAATATACTTCCCCTATATCAGAATCCCAACCCTATGCAGAATGTCATGTCATAAATCATACGTGTATACAGTATGTCATATTCAGTAATTGTCATGTTCATATATCATAGAGCAAAACGATCATACATAGCATAAGGCCATAACAGTCATTTCACCTCCTAGGGGTATAACGGTCATTTTACCTTTCGAGGGTATTTTGGTAATTTTACCCTTCAAGGGTATTTTAATAATTTTACCCTTTGAGGGTATTTCAATAATTTTACCCTTTAAGGGTATTTTGGTAATTTTACCTTTCGAGGGTATTTCTGTAATTTTACCCTTCGAGGGTATTTCGATAAATTTACCCTTAGAGGGTATTTCGATAATTTTACCCTTTAAGGGTATTTCAGTAATTTTACCCTTCAAGGGTATTTCGGTAATTTTACCCTTCGAGGGTATTTCGATAATCTTACGGCCTATTTTGGCCTAAGCCAATAAAAATGCTCATGGAAGCCTCTACAGTCCAACACCATTTTCATGGGTTCGGTTTACCACACGAGAGTTTGCACACTCCTGTGGTCTCATCGCTATCTTTTTCGGCCTTTCGGCTTTTGCCGATTTACAGTTGAGAGGGCATGATTACACACTTGCTTGTGAAATCACACTAAGATTCGCAAACACCCCAAAATCTGCATTCAAACACGTTTTCCATTAGACGCTAAATAGGAAAGGCTAATCTCCTTCTAAACGTCCTTGATCAAAATTAAACCAATAGTTGCCTCGACTAACAAAAAAAATGGCTTAGCCCACTTTTACAATCGATGTCGACTGACTTCAATCTTGCTGATAGATATCTGCAATTCAATGTCTTATTAAACATATTGCTTATTCGTGTGGTTGAAATCCACACATGATCAAATACAGAACCAAGAACATTCGGTCTTCACATAAGAATACTAGCCTACCTACCTTGATCGAGGGATGAGAGGGTGATTTCGATGACTTTACAACGCTTACACTGCTCTACTCCTCGAGAAGAACCTTAATACCGCAACAAGCAGCACATCGAGAGAAAAACATCAGTAGTCGATAATCAAAGATTACGAAAGAAAATATTTGGTTTTATGAAGAGCAAAAGAAAAGAACAGAGTGAGGAGCATAGCACTTACCAGTAATTGACAATACTTGTAACACAAAAATGTAGAAGAGGAGAAGAGAAGAGAAGATTCGGCACAAGGTGAAGAAAAAGGGAAATAGGGATTCGGTATAGAGGATACCAAAACTATTCGGCCACCCTGAACAAAAAGAAAAAAAATAGAAAAAAAGAAAGTAGGAAAAGGTAGATGAATAATCCCGAGAGGTTCCCAAGGCCCTTTGCAAAAATTGGCACAAAGAAAACAAAAGGGGAGAAAGAAGAGCTAAACAAAATTGAAGCAAAATAGAGTAAAAGAAAAACCGCCAAACCTATTACCTTACTGACCAATGAACAATTTCGGCACAAAGCTCTCCCTTAGCCGAATTCTCCAAGTTGGAATACCCCCAAATGGCACACTTTCCCCCTTACTCTCAAACTCCTTGATTTTCTCCTAAACTCCCTCCCCTTATCCCTCCTTGATTTTCTCCATAAAATCCTCCCCAACTCCCTCTATGACCAGTTCAAACTCCCTTAAACAGAATTCTAATCCAACTCTACCACCTATCTAGCTCAAGTAGCAAAATAATTACCTCCTTGCACACCACAAGACTTGAACCTCAGACCTCAATGGAACTTCACACGCCACATTGCCAGTACACCACAGGCTCATTTTGTGAAATAAAACCAACACTAATATTTATAAGGCCTACCTGCCTATGATCAAATTCACTTAAGATCAAAAAGTAAAAATTCTGTAAAAGCCAAGACTTGAACTCAGGCTTCTCAAACACTCCCAAACACACCCAAATCACTTAGCCATTAAAGAAAACAAGCAGTTTGTGACAAGTCATACAAAAATTAGAGACTTAAATTTTGGGGAGTTACAGTTTAAGGCTTTGGGAATGATGGAAATAAAAGTAATGTAGTTTGGAAACCAAAAATCAATTGGGAGAGCAAGGAACGATAACACTATAGAGAAGAAGAAAGCTATCCTAAAAATTAAGCCGAGAATTAGGGTTTTTTGGTTGAATTTAAAATTCTAGTCTAATTGCTTCATAAAAACTGTTAGTTTTGACTCTTTTACAAATTAGTCCTATTTTCAAAATCAAAGCCATTTAAAACTCATTTTCAAAAATTGACTCAATTTCCTAATAGCCATTGTAGAAAACATTATCGATTACCAACCTTACAAAATTTCGAGCACATATAAGCTAAAATTTTTAAAATACCCTAAAAACTTCTAGGCCCAATTTTAGGTTGTTACAAGGCGTTTGTCTTCTCATGAGACGAAGGTTGCTGTGCCTAAGCCAACTATTGGTGGTGATAACTCGGAGTTTGGTGTTGATGCATTGACCTAGACGGTGTTGGGAATTTTGGAGAGCGTCTTTGGGACTATGCTGGAGAGGACTAAGGTGGTGGATGAGAGTAAACGTGCAGAGTGTAAGAGTAAAAGAAAAAGTAAAGTTCAAAATAAGAGATGTCCTCGTCCTTCTAGCTTGGAGCTGCGACCTTTGAAGTGGGCCAGGTATCAACAAAATCTTGTGAAGGTTAATGCGGGAGGTTCTAGTAGAGCCAGAGAGGTTCCTGTGTGTAGGTATTGTAAAAAGCGGTATACATGCTAGTGTCAGAAAAATTCAGTAGTGTGTTTTAGATGTGGGTCCACAGAGCACCGAGTTAAAGATTGCCCTCGTTTTCCACCTAGTCAAAAGAAAGCTTCAATGCAAACTTAAAATCAAGGGGTTGGGACTAACATCGATATAGGTATCCTTGTTGATTACTTTGATTTGTGTTTTTCTTTGTTAAGTTTTGATTTTCTCATTAGTTGGTGGTTGTGATTTTTTGATAAGCGGGATTGGGGGAATCTTTTATTGATGTAACTGTAGTTAGATCTTTGGGACAACTTGTGGTATGGAGTTAGGATTTTAAGACTATTTGTAGGAGTTGTAGGGTTAAGTATTGTTTAGTAGTGCGTAGGGATCAGACACTGCAGCGGAAGTGTGGTGGTTGGTATGGGATGTGGGGTAGTGTGTGTTATGGTTAGATGACTGATTTGTTAGTGGGAAATTTCGAGGACAAAATTTCTTTAAGGAGGGGAGAGTTAGAAGAATCAAGGTTTACAAGTTAGGTTAGTGGTCACAGTTGGACTTTTAAATTTTTTTCTTGAATTTTGGAGACAAGAACTAGCCTACTGGTTCAGTGGAAAGGTGTTAGCTAACACTTTGGTCCTATGTTCAAGTCGCTGCGTGAGCAATAAGGAAATAGTTTTGTTGTTCTCTATTGTGCTGGCCACATGCTTGAATTTAATTGAATTTGAATTCTAGTGTACCTGATAGGGGTTTAATTTGGGATTTTGTGGGATTGTTATTTTATAAAATAATCCCTCAAATCCTCTCACGTTCCATTACTTTCTTTCACGTCACACCTTTTTTCCCACTCTTCCAATTTTTAGTTTTTGGGCTCCTTTTTGCTACTGTATTTTCTTTTTTCCATTTTCTTCCTTGTTCTTAATTCCTTTCTTTGTTTCCCTATTACTATACTCAAAGCTCTAGTAATCTTGTGTCATCTCTCTAGTCTTATTGTTCTTTAGTTTTTTCGCTCAACAAGGTGTTGAAACAAGTGAAGTGTAAGTGTCATATTTTTAGTTTTAAATTGGTTTATATGATTATTTTATATGGTTTTGATCAAAATCCTTATAGTTTTAGTATGTATTTGTAATTGAGTTTTTAGATCAGTAGAGTAAAGGTGAATCGATCGATCATTGTTGCTTTAGAGTCACACTTTAGGTGTGTTTCTTGAACACTTGTAATCAGTGGATGTTTGTATTGTTAATTTCGTGGTTTGCAACAAGTCTAGATGTGGTTTTTGGACCACATGGGCGTGTTCCACGAACGGGAGGTTCACATGGCCACATGGCACTTAAGGTGTTAGGTTGATTTTCTTGTCACACAGTCTAGAGTTCGTCACACAGTCTGGCACATTGTCGTCTGACCTCTATTGGGAATTTTGTCAATCGCACATAGCCTGGGGAGTTTTCACATGGCTTGAGACACGATCGTGTCTCCCATGCTCCTTGGCTTTGAAATTTTCACACAGGCATAGAGAGTTACACGGTCTGCCCACATGGTCATGTACCTTTGCCACACAACCATGTACCCCTATCACACGGTCTACACCTAACCGCCTCTGAACGTTCCAACGTCTAGAGTAGAAATCCTACACAAAATATGTGAAAAAGAAGTTTCTGCAAGTATACAAGTCTGGTTGTAATATAGTCACAACAGAGTAGGCAAGTACTCCGAGGATCGTACCCAAGGGAGGCGAGCACTAAATTAGTTCTAATTTAAACATAAATAAATCTAATTAATACTTTAATCAAATTATAGTACAAAGAATTAAAAAAAAGGTTTTTGGATAAATTATAATAAAAATAATAAGAAAATAAAAAAAAGAAAATTAAATAAACAAAAAGCAATAAATCAAATAAGAAAAAATTCAAATCTAGGCATAGGTGATTAGCTCACTTTGGTAATCGTAATCAACTAGCGTCTCGGGTTTTCTTGTTCAATCAACTAGTCAATACCCCAACAGGATCTTCTCATACGTCCACTGAAATACTAAGTTGGTAGCAACTACTTATCTTTCGACCTCATAGTCCAGACCGATTCAGGGTTAAGGTGCTTAATGATAGGCCATACCAATTTTGGGTTAACTCTCACCTTGATGACTTCCTAGGGTTGTCAGTCCTAGGGTTTAGGTTCTTCCTTTCCCGAACAACTGATTTATTAAGAAATCCCTACAAAACAGTTAATTATTCATACCTCCACTCGCTAATCCCCCATAGGAGGAATAGTTTCTCATGGATCTAGTAAACAATATAAACTTGAACAAAAAAACAAACAAAAAGAACAATTTCAAGAATAGAGTTTAGAAGAAGCATGATTGTATTGAATTTAAACGTTGCATTCTCACAAAGTTTGAGAATAATTTTAGAATCTAATTTCTCCCCCAAAAGTAAATACCAAGAACAGGAATAAAAATCTAAAACCTAATAAAAGGGAAAAACTAAAGACTAAATTAAAGAGAAATTTATACAATAGAAAAAAAGTGTTCGTAACATGTGTTAGTTAAGCCTATTTATAAACTTAGAATGGTTGTCGTCCTTAACCCTAGGTTAGCTAAATTTTTCGAGCTTAAAGTTGGATTGTCCGGACCTAAACACCCCTTGCTTGTATTAATTCCTCGTACAGAGGCGATGTCGCAACACACCAGGTCTTGTGCCGTGACATCGAGGGTAGTATGCTCAACTTCAGGTGTCTTTAGCGGTATGTTACAACATCCTCAAGTTGTTTAACGGCATTGAAAGCAGTCTTGGACTTTTCTTATTCTGCTCCCTATGTTGCAACCTAGCGACTAGTATTGAGTTAATACGCCTCCTAATGGTCTCCTATACACTCATAAAGCATATTGTCTCACCCTTAGGCCTCATTCGACCCGTAAGGTCAATAAAAGACTCGAATAACACAATTTATTGAATTTAAATAAATGTAAGAAAACTAAATTCCAACTAAAATGCTCGTATTCAAGCTTCTCAAATGAGAAAACTAGTTTAATCTACTAGACTGAATTACGACATATCAAACTCCTCCATACTTAAGTCATTGCTTGTTCTTAAGCAACACGAAAAAAATAATAAATGAAAAGACGACCCTTGAGCAAGTATGGTACAAGTGTTAGCTTTGGAGTACATGAGTAGGTATTTTATACTCACACATAATCTTGGCATGAGATATAACTAACTTACCTTTTTTGATATCAAACACCTAAGTTTAGTTTAATACAAAGCATACAGACATTAAAGGTCTCAAATGTATGAATCCATCAATAAATTATTTATCTATCTTAATTTGATGTAGCAGATTAAACTAATTTCTGCACTTTGGGAGCTTGAAAGCAAAAATTTTCATTAAGTTTTAGCTATGTTCTCATAAGTTCTCTTACAATTAATAAAATGTGCAAATTGAGTCTTTTATTGACCTTAGGGGACGAATGAGGGCTAAGGGGGAGCTAATGAACTTTGTAAGTGTGTAGCAGACTATTGGAAGGCATAATAAACCGATACTAGTCACTATATCACAACACAGAATGAATAATGTCGCAACATATTTAGTATAATGGAGAAATCACGAAACTACCTTCGATGTCACGACATAGCCTAAGGGTGTCGTGACATACCCCAAAAGATATCCCAAGAGGAGTATATTGAATTATATATAGTGACACCAGTCTTGGTGTGTCACGACATTGACTCTGGATGGGAATTAAACATGACCCAAGGGACATTCTGGTCCGCACAATCAAACTTAAAGCTTTGGAACATTAGCTAACCTAGGGTTAAATACAACGGCCACCTAAAATATATAAATACGCTCATTTTTCACATGTTATAGACACCAATTACTTAGTCTAGATTTCTACTTTTAAGTCCCATTTAACTTTTCTTTCTTATTAGGTTTTTAGATTTATTTTCAAGTTGTTTTTTTGTTTATTTTGAGAGATCTGATTTGTGGAGATAATCAAACTTTTGGATTCACTTCATTCTTAATACAAATTAGGTGTTTTCCTAAAATCTATACTTCGATTCGTTCTTAATGTTCTATTTTTATATCATTTCTATACTATTTATGAAAACCATGGGGAACTACTCCTTCTATGGGGGATTAACGAGTGGAGGTATGATCGGTTAACTGTTTTGTAGGGTTGCTCAATGGATCAGCTGTTTGGGAAAGGAAGAACTTAAAACCCTAAGCCTAACAACCCTAGGAAGTCATCAAGGTGAGAATTAAGCCAAAGTTTGGTATGGTCTATCCATGAACACCTTCACCCTAAGGTAGTCTAGACTATGAGGTTAGAAGATAAGTAGTCCTTGTCGACTCGTTATTTGAGTGGAAGATTGGAAGATCCTGCTAGTATAGTGACTAGTTGATTGACAAGGAACACGAAGTGACAATTTATGGGGACTACCAAAGCGAGCCAATCACCCATAATCAGATTTGATTTATTCTATTTTTTTCGATCTCTTGATTTATTATTTCTTTCTTTATTATATTTTATTATTTCTCAAAAAATCCTTTTATTATGTTCTCGTACTATAATTGATTTAGAGTACTAATTAGATTTTTAAGTGTTCAAGTTAAAATTGATCTAGCACTAGCCTCATTTGGGTCAGATCCTTGGAGTACTCACCTACTCCATTGTAACTATATTACGACTAGACCCGTATACTTACGGATACCACCTCATTGATATTTCTTTTACCGCAGTATTCACACTCTGGATGTTAGTACGTTTGGAGGCAGTCAATTATACAAGTAATTTGATTATCCTAGCCGAATACAAACAGTTATGAATACAATTATTTAGTATAATTACGAATTGTGAATAAGTTTACCTAAATCGCATAGGGCTTTTCAGCTTGTAACGTTCTGAGACCTAAGACAGATATGGATTTCAACAATAATAAGCATCAAATAGTTCAAGCATGAAAATAGTTTGTGTAACACCCCTAACCCATATCTCTTGCCAAAACAGGGTTACGAAACATTACCGAAGTTTTCAAATCAAACGAACATAATTTCAAACGAATACAAATCATATCAATAATCATGTTAAAACCAATCCAATTCATACATAACGTCTCTTATACAAGCCATTGAGGCCCAAAAAACACAGTAGAAACAAGTCGGGACTAAATCAGAATCTCAGAGAATTATTTAGAAAATAGTGAAAATTATCTACACTGTAGGGGTCACACACCCGTGTGGCTAGGCCGTGTGACGCACAGGGCCAAGAGACATGCCCTTGTCTCAGACCGTGTGGGCATTCGAAATAGGGACACATAGCCGTGTCCCAGCCCGTATCCATGCTCGTGTAACTCACTAACTTGCGTCACACAGCCAAGCCACACATCTGTGTGCCAGGCCGTGTACCCTTCAAAGTAACCTCACACGCCTGTGTGCTAGGCCATGTAATAGCTTGACTTGAACCCTTTGAAAACTATAGGAGACACATGGCCGTGTCACCTAGTCGTGTGTCACACACGGTTGAGACACATACCCATGTCTCTACCCGTGTGGACGAAAATAGGTTATTTTACAAGCCATTTTTCTCACTCATTTTGGCAAGTACCTACACCCAAAATTTCACATTTATACAAGCTATAGCAAGGAACCAAAATCATAAAAAATCAAGCTATATACATATAGTACATTATCATAAAACCAATATGCCCATAGGCACCTCAAATGTCAACATATAAACATATAACCATGTACTCAATTTAGCCAATTAATATTCATTATCTTTTAAACTAAATTTACTTCAAAATATTTCATTTGAATTACCTAACATCCAAACACCAAAAAGTACCATTTGTATCATTCCACTACTATCACCAATAGACTTATATTCCACTGAAAACAAAGATACCAAATCCACATTTAAAATATATCACATAACCTTTATCACATGCATTTTCAAACTAGTCTTTCATCTTTATTTATTCAAACACCTAACAAAATACAAATGCTAGCATAACAACTTAAATTCATCAACATTAAACCATTCATAAGTGATTGCATTTATACCAATTTATCAAGTAAAAAGATACATGTGTACAACTTAGAAAACAAAGTGTCTAAACACACAACTTAGTAATTCACTTTTATACCAAAATGAACTCGACACATATCCAAATATACTTATAGCCACATATACATGCCACAATCCCAAGAGAGTTCAAAAAACTACTAACGATGATGGATAGCGTAAGCCAAAGTTTCAATCCATCACCAGTCAGCAAAAGTAATCTACAAAATGACACACAAACACGTATAAGCTTACAAAGCTTAGTAAGTACATAGCAATTTAATTAACTTAACATTAGATACATGAACTTTTATTTAATTTAATTAATGTTACCAAAATGTAACCACGACACAAAAGTGCGATCAGGGGTACCAAAGTACAACAGGGGCATGTAAGTGCGATCAGGGGTACCGACGTACAACAGGGGCATGTAAGTGTGATCAGGGGTACTGAAGTACAACAGGGGCACGTAAGTGTGATCAGGAGTACCGTAGTACAATAGGGGCATGTAAGTGCGATCAAGGGTATCGAAGTACAACATGGGCATGTAAGCGCAATCACGGTATAATTATATAATAATTTACTATTTGATTATAAAATTACAAATACTTAAGTAAATCAAATGATATAATTTAATTACTATGAACTTACCTCGACACTATCGCGAACGAGTATGATTGGTTAATCCACGACTTTTGCCTTCCCTCGATTTAAATCCGATTGAGGTTTATCTTGATCTAATTAAATAAATTCAACCAATTTAGTAAATATTATATTCAATTCAATCCTACGGAGCATTGCCAAAGTTTTCAAATTAAACGAACATAATTTCAAATGAATACAAATCATATCAATAATCATGTTAAAACCAATCCAATTCATACATAATTTCCCTTATAAGAGCCTTTGAGACCCTAAAAACACATTAGAAATAAGTCAAGAATAAATCAGAAACTCAGAAAATTATTTATAAAATAGTGAAATTTATTTACGCTATAGGGGTCATACAGCCGTGTGGCCAAGTAGTGTGACTCACACGACCAAGAACCATGCTTGTGTCTCAGGCTATGTGGGCATTCGAAATAGGGACACACAGCCATGTCCCAAACCGTGCTCGTGCCTCTGTAACTCACTGACTTAGGTCACACAGCCAAACCACACACCCGTATGCCAGGTCGTAAACCCTTCAAAGTTACCTCACATGCCTATGTGCTAGGTCGTGTGCTAGGTAATGTAACAGCCTAACTTGAACCCTTTGAAAACTACAAGGGACACACAATCGTGTCACCTGATCGTGTGTCACACACGTTGAGACACACGCCTGTGTCTCTGCCCGTGTGGACGAAAATAGGCTATTTTACAAGCCATTTTTCTCACCCATTTTGGCATGTACCTACACCTAAAATTTTACATATATACACGCTATAGTGAGGAACCAAAATCATTAAAAATCAAGCTATATACATAGGGTACATTATCATACAGCCAATATGATAGTAGGCACCTCAAATGTCAACATATAAACATATAACCATGTATTCAATTTAGCCAATTAATATTCACTATCTTTTAAACTAAATTTACTTCAACATATGCTATTTAAATTACATAACAACCAAACACCAAAAAGGTACCATTTGTATCATTCCACTACTATCACCAACGGACTTATATCCCATTGAAAACAAAGATACCAAATCCACATTTAAAACATATCACATAACCTTTATAACATGCATTTTCAGACTAGCCTTTCATCTTTATTTATTCAAACACCTAACCAAATACAAATGCTAGCATAACAACTTAAATTCATCAATAGTCAATCATTCATATGTGATTGCACTCATACCAATTTATCAAATCAAAAGATACATATGTACAACCTAGAAAATAAAGTGTCCAAACACATAAATTAGTAATTCACTTTTATGCCAAAATGAACTCGACACGTATTCAAATATACTTATAGCCACATATACATTCCGCAATCCCAAAAGAGTTCAAAAAACTACCAATGCTGATGGATAGTGTGAGCCAAAGTTTCGATCCGTCACCAGTCAGTAAAAGTGTAACACCCCAAACTCAACCTAGATGTTATGGTCGTATCTGGCAATGTCACACGATATTGTTTTTGAAACCTCGTTGTTACGATGAAAACATTCCATGTTATTATCTTTAG
>JABEZY010273819.1:0-13750 GCA_013467495.1 Gossypium gossypioides
AATTTCCGTGCCTTATTTTCTATTTCTTTTAGGCCCAATTAGAGCTGGTCCAAGTTTTTTTTTTATTTTAAGCCCAAATCAATTTTAAATTTGAAGTTCGAAATCATTTTCAAGCCCAAGGCCCAATCTTTAGTCAAGGTTTATTTTTTGTTTTAAGTTTGTTTTAGTGGGCTCATTGGAAGCCCACTATTCACACAACCAAGAGGTTTTTGTTTCTTTTTTCTTCATGACATATTTTAATGCCAAATGACCAATGTAAACATAAACTGTATTGGCCAACAAATACGGGCGAAATTTTTCACAAGCGAACACAACGACCAACATCTACTTTTCAGTTGTAGTGTAATTGCATTGTGCCGAGTTGAGTGTCTTACTTGCATAATGAATGACTCCAAATAAGTTATTTCTCTTTTGTCCCAACACTACCCCTACAACATAGTCACTAGTATCGCACATTATAATAAGAGGCTCTGACTAGTTAGGAGTAATAATTATAGGTGCAGAAATAAGTTTTTTTTTATTACCACAAAGGCTTTGATGCATTCCTGGTTGAATATAAATGATATCTCATTCTGCAAAAGTTGATTTAATGGTTTAGAGATGTGGGCGAAATCTTTTATGAATCACCTATAGAATCCAACATGGCCTAGAAAATTTCTCACTCCCCGAACTATTATAGGGTTCGGAAGTTTCTTAATAACCTCAATCTTATCTTTGTCCATTTCTAGACCTTTTCTTGATATTTGATGTCCTAAAACCGATCATTCATTGACCATGAAGTGACATTTTTCCCAGTTAAGTACTAGATTGGTTTGTTCGTATCTTTGTAGCAATTTTCAAGATTGTCAAAACATTCTTGAGAGAAATCTCCATATACTGAAAAATCATCCATAAATACGTCCAAACCCTCCACCAACATATCAACAAAAATAATAGTCATTGTAACATCCTAAAAGTCGGGGGTTAGTAGATTTTGGTTTGTGAATCGAGAGAGAGTGGTCATGCCCTAATTTTTGAGATTATTTGTGCATTTTTAGGAAATAAATGAGGTATTGGTTCATTGGTTAAGTGTTAGTGAAACGTTCCTTGAAACCCAAGTTCAAATTCCTTCTCTCGCACCATTTTTATTATTTTGCAAATTTTGCATCAAACCCTAGTATGTGACATGCCTTGTTTTTAAAATAAATATTACAAAATTATTTCAAAAATAAGGAAATAGCCTAATGGTTAATTAATAAATGGAAAAGCATGAAAATTAGATTAAGGTCCCAAGTTCAAATCTTTTCCTTTGCAAAATAATTATGTTTTGCAAAATATCATTTTTTTAATGTGTGTGTCATCCATACCCTTGAAACCTAGGTATAAATACAAATTTTTCTTATATTTTTCAGCCTTTAAGTCAAAATTCCCTACTCTAGCCGTTCACCCTCTTCCTCTCCTATTTTCTCTTGAATTTTCTTTCTTTCTTCCCTTATGTGCTGCCAAGATTCACCATCAATTTCTCTTCTTTTTGCAATGGGTTTTTGCACTATTATTTTCCTCTCATTTCTTTTATTTTATCATAAAATTTATGGCCTTAAATCTAAAATTTTAGCACTTAAAATCGGCCTCCATTGATGCCCTAAAAGAACTCCATTGTCGCCTATTTTACCTAGCTTGTATAAGTTCTTGTTTTCTTTCAATTTCTTGATAAATCTTGTGAGCTAAAATTTTAAACTTCTATATCTGGAATTTAGGGGATTTTTAAATATTTATTTGGTATTTTTTCATCTTTTTAATTGATCTTTAAATCAGCCCTAATTTGGCCACCACGGGTGGTGGTGCACGCACCTATGGGCAAGAAAGGGGGTTGTTTTTCTTTAATTCTTTCCCATATTTTTCCAGCATGATTTTGGGTTCTTGAACCCCTCCTAATTAGTCTTTAATCATGTGCAAATTAGGGAAATTCGTTCTTAATCAATCGACAATTCCGATCTGATAATTCAAGAAGCGTAAGTGTGGGTAATCGTAAACTAGTTTGTTGTTTCGACATAGATTTTGAGAAAATGTTATGAATTGATTAAATAAAATATTTTAATCAAGATTAGATACTGAGTTTCCAGTATTTAAATGTGTTAGGTGGTGACCCGAACGCTCCAAATCAACAGTAAAGCCAAAAGACGTTCACGCGTACGATTCGCATCAAACAATGTAAGAAATCTAACTAGTTTGGATTCGAAAAATAGGTGTAATTGGGACGATTGGATCAAACCCATAAGTGAGTGTTTAAGGGATGTTTAATAGGTGTATTAATTGAGTTCTATACTTATTCTTTTAATTTAATTTAATTTAGGTCTGTTTTAAAGTTTATTAGAGAAACTGTAAGATTTGCTAGTGTGCGATGAAAGAGCGTAAAATAAGGTGTGGGTCCTAAACTCAATAACTTGATTGGTAATGATAATTATTATGATTTAATTGGTAATTTAGCTTGCTGATCGAGCTTGGCTTAATTAGCTAAGTAATTAATTTGTAAGTGGCCGAATCAGGTACGTTTCAAGCCTTAATTGTTTGGCATGGTAACAATGTTGCCAATTTGACTGAATGATTGACATTGTCATGAATGTTTGGTTAATTTGATGAATGATTGGTTGTGTGTATAGTATGTTTATGAGTGAAATAAGACTTATGCATGATATATTCAAACAAGTGATTTGCTATGATATGTTTAAAAGACTGCTATACATGCACACAAAGAAAAGTTATAAATGAACATGAAATTGTGATTTGTTGAATAATGTCATTTTATTGGTAAATTAAAAGTTGTAATATTATTTCGATTTACAGAAAGTATTTGATAAATGATGGCATATGTTGAAAATGCCAATTAAATGTGAAAGTACTGATTTATGGATATGTATGAGATTGTGTGACATATTACATGTGCTTTACGGTAGGTTATTTTGTGGTTGACGGAGAAGTTCCGTGGAGTAATGACGGCATATTAAATTTGCATTTATACGTAGTCAGTGCAATGCACCTGGAGTATTGAGGGAAACGCTGATTTATCGCGTTTTTACCGGCAGAATTTTTTGCATATTGTTATTGGTGGTTTTAACCACAACGGGCTTATGCCCATAATATTTTGGAGTTCGAATGATGGGTTCCCCAGAACCCGTGGTGTGTAGCGGATGGTTTGGGTAGAAACCTTTTTGCATTGCATCATGCTCATGACATACTCAAATGTTATTGATTTATGCTATGTATTGTATTGTGCTGTATTGAATGTATCGAAATTAATGATTATTACTCGAATGAATGATGGCCTATGCTCATACACTGTTTGACATCGATTTTGATAATGGTTATGTAATGATATGAAATTCCTATGATGATTCTGTGTTATTTTGTTAATGCTAATTTGTTTCACTGTATTTGATATTTATGTCCGTTTAAATAATTGTTGACTCACACTGAGCTTTCATAAGCTCACCCCCTATAGTGTTTAACTTTTTAGGTAAACCTCAAAACTAAGACCGGACCCGGCATTCGTAGAATCACCTTGGACCTCAAACTATTTTTAATAAGTATTATTAATCAATCTCTATTGGTTTTGGTTTGTAATTTTTAATTATTTCTAGTTTGTGGCTTGGTAACTTTTCATTTGAGGATTTTTGCATCTATGGATTACTCAAGCATGATAATCGGAAAATGCATGATACCAGGCTTAAGTAAAATTTGATATTTTCTCTAATTTTCGTTGCATTGCAAAGGAACCATTTTTGAAAAATAAATCGATAAGGCAACTAGGTTTCCAAAATGACTTGAAGAAAAAGGTTTATTGCTACATTAGTTTCACATAGAGTTTTTACAAAGAAGAGTGACAAGTAAACAGTTTTTCTAAAACAACACTATCAACAATAAAATGAATCTTAAGTACAGTTGACCTAATAAATAAATGTTTTAAACTAACACAAAAGTAAAACTACGATTTTTCTCTAAAACTAGTTTATTGAAGGTCTTCAAAAGTAAAATAAGTTAGCTTAGCCGTTTCGGTGGCTAATGTAGCCTTCTCAATCTAGCCCTAACGTCTAGGTCGGGTTTAAGAGATTACATTTAATGGTATCAGAGCCTAGGTTCAAAACCTCAGACTAAGTTCTGATTTTCAAAAATGTGTCTGCATGCATGCATACATGAAAAAAGGGTATTTTGGGGAAAACAAGCCACTGAGAATTTTGAAAATGATATTCTACAAAGAAAAACAAGTCCGAGACTCCAATTCCAGTTGCCATAAAAAAAAAGAAAGCTACTGTTAAATTATAGGTAAATGCTAGAGGTTTATAGAACTAAAATATTTAGTATTTAATTTTTCTTTGAAAGTGTAAGATCGAAAATTGAAAACTGACTGAAGTTAGCTAGTGATTATTTTACTTGAAATTGTAGATCAAATTTAAGATCATAGGATACATAATGAATAATCGTAGAATGAAGAACCATGGGGCTCAGCGTTGAGCTACCCAATTTGAGTCATTTGCTTCTTGAGGAATTGTGCTTAACCCTTAGACAAAGGACACCGTGATTGCGCTTATTTCTAAAGGTAAAAATCGGGAGGTTGGGGATGATGTAGTGTCCCAAGTGATGTTAGGAGTCATAGAAAAGGTTTTCGATGGAGGAAGAGAGTAAACGTTTGGAGTGCAAAAGAAAGGAAAAGAAGAGTGTTCGGAAAAGAAGAGAGTCTACTTCCATTGGTCCAAATCTGCAACCTTTAAAGTGGGCCAAAAGAGCCAGATCTTAACGGAATGTTGTAGTAATTATTATTGTAACACCTTACACCCGGATCGGTCGTCGAGCCCGAGTTCTAGGATGCTAAACCACCGTCTCACTTCAATTTCCTCGTAATAGTCGTTTTTAACAGACCATCATCTTTATTTTCTTTTATTACTATAGCAATCATGCGAATATTAAGTCATGCAAGCTGAAATTAATGTTTAACCATGCTAACAAACTATAAACAAACATAAAATGGACATACATCGAGCATTGGGACCACTTACCAAAATTTCCCAAAAATGTTACGTACGTATTAGTACTGTCTCAGGGGTATCAATATTTTACTTAAGTGGTATTAATACCACATGGAAAATCGAGACCAAACTTGCATTCTGTTTCTCGCCAAATTTCAAAACATAAAAAATTATCGGTACCTTTCGTAAGGTATCGATAAAATTACCCCGAGTATCGATACTCGGGCTAAAGTATCGATATGTAATCTATAATTAGACTCCTTGCACTTTCGAAATTACAGAGGTATTATTTTTAAAGTCCACATATCGATACCTCTGCTTCAAACTATCGAAATTCTACATATAACAACAATAAAACCATTTGAATTCAATCCTAAATCACATGCTTCATTCATCAAGATAAATAAAATTAAAGTATCCAAAATAGAGGTTCAAACATCACATTCAGGTCCATAAACCTCTATACATAAATGGCATGCAACAGTTCCGAAAATAACTAAGCAAACTGATATAGAATCTACCACATTACCTTTAAGTCCCATATAATAATTAAAGCGATTACACCAATTATATCAACTAAAAGAATGGCTTGGATCACTTCCTCGAAGGCCACACCACTCACACTGAAAGCACAACTACTCTGCAAAGGTTAAAACGGAGTGGGTGAGCTTAACAAGCTCAATGAATGCTCAAAATAACCATTATGTAAATAAGTCATCATGCATCAACGAAACATGCATACGTCATACTTATATTATATTTTACTTTTATGACATAATTTATACATTAATCATCTTAATAGACTTCATTCACACAACTGTCACATGAGTACTTAAGCATATATTTTAGCATATATCAATAACATTTAAACACATTCACTCACTTTTTATGATAATTTGGCTATTGAGATTACGAAACATAAAGTGGACTCTATCACCACACATCGGATACGCGAACCTCCATCACACCATAACGACTCAAAGAGTCGAACATGTCTCATAAGTGAAGTGTATAGCTAACACTCTCCAACACACCACACATACATATCCCGATGAATGGAGCTTAGCCCACATTCCCTTATCTCTTTGAAATTGTTCCTGGGCTTCAACGCCCACATATATCACAATACAAAGGTGAGTACTCACAATCCTATGGCATGCCAACTATATCCAACAGTCTCATAATAACACAAGGTCAAATATCCACATTATTATCACATACTTACTTACCAATTTTCTGTACATATTCACATCATTAGCAAATTACAAATACTATCACATGGCATGAATAACATACCCACATATTTACTGTCACATCAGTCATCATAAGCTTATAACATATGTCATAACATCTCATATATGTTCATAGTTTGACAATTTCACAAGCATACATGTATCACATTTAATCATAGGTGTGAGAACACTTAGTCTCAGAATTTAGAGTAGAGGTTTAAGCTACCTTTAAATTCCCAAATACACAATGAATCATCTACAAGCAGTAATTCCAAAATACTCACCAAAAATCAGTCCCCGTTGAAAACTGAAAGCTTAAACTAGCTCTTCCTTCAACTTGTAGTAGGCTCTAATGAATCCGGTGCTTCACACACAATAATCACACGATATACATAGTTAAGTAAAAACCAAGGACTCACTCAAACCAACCGAAATACAAGCCTAAACTACATTCTCATGTAACTAACCCCTTTAGCATGACAAACTTAAAATTTGAATAACTCAATCTACTTTTAATCTTTTCATATGAAACGAGTTTTATTCATCTTTATATTCATCTATGACTAATTCCCAACCTTTAACCTACACAAAACTACACATTTCAAGGGATCAAAATATTTCGACAAGTTTTGGCCATAACAACGAAAATTTATTAAAACCCGAGATATCCTTAACTAAACTTTAAAGTAATTTTAGAAACTTTCTAATCAAGTTAAAATGAGTTGAAAAACACTTTAAAACCAATTTTTAATCCACAAACCCGAAATTCACCATTAATGACCCGATTTTTGGGTTTTAACTAAAACATGCAATTTTCATAACTAAAACTCAATTTTAAAGTCTAGATAACATTAAAAATTAATGAGAAATTTAACGGTTACCTTGATGGAAAAAAATGGATTTTTCGACACAAATTCGAGAAACCCACACTCAAGGAAGATGATAAATTTGGTGAGATTTTTGGGTGTTTTCTTGAAGATTTAGGAAGGAAATTGACTTGGGAATAATAGGAAATCAAAGTATTATGGTTTGAGAATAAAAAATCAATTGAAAGCTCAAGGGAATAGCAAGGGACGGCAATAGCAACTTTGGAGAGCAACTATCGAGAAATAGTTTGGAGAATGGGGATTTTTAGGTTGATTTTAAAATTCTTGGTAAATTCTTCAGAAAAGCTCCCAGTTTTAACTCTTTTACAAATCAGTTCTATTTTCAAAATTAAAGGTATTTAAAACTCATTTTTAGAAATTGACTCCATTTCCTAATAGCCATTGTCGAAAACATTATAGAATACCAACCTTATGAAATTTTGAGCACATATAGGCTAAAATTACCAAAATACCCTCGAAACTCCTAGACCCTATTTTAGGGTGTTACAATTACTAGAGAAATTGTTAGATCAGCTAGGGTTCCGGTTTGTAGATATTGTGGTAAGCATCATTCAGTAGATTTGCTGTTAAAATTAGGAATTGGGGTAGAGGAATCTATTAGTAACGTTTCCGTAATTAGATCTGCAAGATATATGTTGGGAATTTAAGGAGACGCATTGTCTGAATTTGTGTTGGAATCAAAGTTGCGTAGTGAAAGCTTGGCGGCCTAGTTTGAAGAAAAAAGGGTAACAAATTTTGTGACTAAGAAACTTTCGAGGATGAAATTTCTTTGTGAAGGGGAGAATTGTAACATCCCAAAAATCAGGGTTAGTAGAATTGGGTTTGTAAATCGAGAGAGAGTGGTCATGCCCTAATTTTTGAGATTATTTGTGCGCTTTTAAGAAATAAACGAGGTATTGATTCGTTGGTTAAGTGTTAGTGAAACATTCCTTGAAATTTAAGTTTAAATTCCTTCTCTCGCACCATTTTTATTATTTTGCAAATTTTGCATCAAACCCTAGTATGCGACACGCCTTATTTTTAAAATAAAAATTGCAAAATTATTTCAAAAATAAGGAAATAGCTTAGTGGTTAATTGATAAATGGAAAAGCATGAAAATTAGATTAAGGTCCCAAGTTTGAATCTTTTCCCTTGCAAAATAATTAAGTTTTGCAAAATCTCTTGTTTTTTTAATGTATGTACCGTCCATACCTTTGAACCCTAGGTATAAATACAAAATTTTCTTGTATTTTTCAGCCTTGAAGTCAATTTTTCCCTACCCTAGTCGTTCACCCTTTTCCTCTCCTATTTTCTCTTCAACTTTCTTCTTTTATTCCCTTGTGTGCTGTCGTCCAAGCCACCAAGATTCACCATCAAATTCTCTTCTTTATTTGGTTTTTGGTTTTTTTACTGTAAAGCGATTTGAACTATAGTTTAGGACTGTTTCTGTTTTGGGAATTTTTCATGCATGCATAGCTACACACATGAGAATGATTTATTGTATATTGATATTTGGTTAAGCATGTTACTTGGATTAATTAATAATTGGGTTTTTAATCGAATTTTCTGCTGCAATTAAGATAATCAAAGTTATTTTTCAAAAGCAACGTTGTGCAAAAAGTTTTTCTGAAAACCACACCAATGCCACGAGCTTGACTTAATAAAGACTAGATTTTTAATAATGATCGTTTTTCTCTAAATAACAAAGGTAACCACAATTTTATTTAAAAAGAGCGCATTTAAGGTTTTCAACCTTCGATATGGTAGAATCGTGATTTAGGTTCCCATGTGACTTTCACGATTCAGTCATAACGTCTAGGCCGAGTTTGGAGGTTTATATTAATTAGCATGCATGTCTTTCAAATTATTTTTTTAAGATGTCAAATTATGGATTATAATCAAATATGCATGAAATATAGATTTTATTAAAACTAAGTTAAAAATCACTTTCCAGGTGCAAGATTGTAAATAAATTTTGTCTAATAAATAAACTAGAAATTAACTAATTTTTTCAATGATAATCATTTTTTACAAGAAAGATGTTGAACTAATTGTTTTTTAACTCATTTATTTTTCTAAAAAAAAGCTAAGTTTTCTTCTAAAATAAACAAATATTTTAAATCAACTATTTTATAAACCCTAATCGCTAATAGGCCATCTTAATGGCTGATGTAATATCTTGAATTCGGGTATAACGTTTAGGCCGAGTTGGGGAGGTTACATCCTCAACCAGGATTATAAGTATTTGATTAGGGGTCGTTACACCTATTATTTACGTAACTTGCTTCCTCTGGTTGGCTTTTTTAGTGTAGCTCCGTTCTTATTGACTTGACTAGCGTCTCCAAATGGTTAAGCTTTTCTAAAATTTGTTTAAACCTATTCTCTTCATTTCCTTTGTTCACTGCTTTCGCTGTTGGAGGCTTCAATTGGTACATAAATCTCTCATTAGGCCACATGTACAAATTCATAGTCATTTCTTCAATGATTTTATAAGCTCATTCGTAGGTATGAAACATGAGAGATCTGTCGGATGCTCCATCTAGGTTAGATGTCCGCCAACACCATTGTAGAGTATCTGAATTTGGAGCCATGTTTGCAGCTCGTGGTATGGACAATTCCTTAGCATTGTCTTGAAACGCTCTCAAGCCTCGTAAAGGATTTCACCTTCGTATTGTTTAAAATTAGTTATTTCTTACCGAAGTTGAATTGTTTGACTAATCAAAAAAATTTATGAAGGAATTTTTTTGCCAGATCGTTCCATGTTGTAATGGAACCCGGTTCTAATGAATCTAACTAATTAGTTGCATTGTCGTATAATGAAAACGAGAATAATGTAGACGTATAACATTATCGATTACCCCATTATACTTGAAGGTATAGCATAGTTGATGGAACCACTTCAAGTGTGGGTTTGGGTCTTCAACTATGTTCCCTTTAAACTACAATGTGTTTTGGATCATCTGTATCGTGGTCGTCTTTATCTTAAAATTATTAGTGCTGATCGTCGGCCGCTCAATGTTTCCTCGCACCATGTCTAAGGTAGATAAGGCGTCCTCACGCAACATCTTCTGGGTCATTGGGACTTCTTCCCAATTATTTTCTTGTGGCTCTTCGAATAACGGATTTTCTCGGGGTAAGTTTATAACCGCGGGTGGATCGTTGTCCATTAATTGATAGTTGCACTTGTGTAGTTGCTCCGAATCTGGGTATGGCTCAATTAGAGTGTTGAATCTTTGGGACAAAAATTAAAATCGTATCTATAGGTCCTAACGTTCCTACTTATCTTATTAATTGTAAAAAAATTATTTTCAAAATTTATTGTCGAAACCTCCCCCGGCAACATCGCCAACAACTTGACCGCCTAATAGAATAAATATAACACCAAAAATATAAGAATTGAGAACGACAGTATCCACAAGTGCATGGGTAAAATTGTAATAGAGTTGTACAATGAAATACCAAAAGTAGTCCGAGGATCATACCCAAGGGAGGATGAAACAAATAATGAAATTACTTTTTACAATGCTAAGTCTAAGTAGTAATAATTAATTCATATATTACGATGGATCATAAAATAGATTAATAGGATTAAAAATAAATAGCTAACAAAATAGATAAATAAGGAAAGATAAACAAATAAATTAAATCGATAAACCAATCAGGAAGGTTAACTCGCTTTAGGGTTTGCAGCTAACTCCGGATTAGGGTTCTAGAGTATATTAGTCATCGATTAAGACAATTATTACCTCCTAGCTCTAATTAACGTAATCGATTGGTTGATATTGCTTATGTCCTGACATCACTTTTTCAAACAGGATAAATTACGATTTACTCAATTCGACTTCATCTTTCGATCTCGTCTACCCTATGATAACTTATTAAGGTTGTCAAGCTTAACAGTTTAATAACACGTAATTTATACCAACCAATCCATCTCGAGAGATCTCAAGTCCTCCGTCAGTGACATCCCATCTACTTGTTAATCTCTCCTAATGGATTTAGCCAATCATGTTATTCATAATCTCAACTGCAATTGAATAAACAATGTAAGAAATACAATCTATTTGGAGAAGAAAAGAGATTTGAATAATCATGGATTGAGTATCAAATGAGGAACGAAGTAGCAAATCTCTTAATTGGAATAACGAAATAAAACAAGTGCAAAGAAGAATATAAACTGAATGCTTTAATTAAATCAATAAGTCATTGAATCAAAACTAATTTAAGAAAAAAAAGTATCTAAAAAAGGAAAAGAAATTAATCTAAAACCACGAGGGTTTTTGAAGGCATCTAGGATGACTTGATTACATTCAACCCCTAATGTCTTATTTATAGAGGTGTTGGCAGCCCAAATTAGGTCTTCGACACGTCCTAGGTCTTCATATAAGCTTTATTATGCGGATGAAAATAACTCCAAATTACTTGGGTCGGACGTCGATGTGTGTCGCGCCCACCAAGGTTATGGCGTGACACGACACCCAATTCCAGCCTCATTCGATTATTTGGTGCTTTAACGGCTCGAGAAGCTTGTGCATCACTCATCCCTTGCTTCAACGTCAATTAAGCCTTTATATCTTCATCCTATACACTTAATTAAACCCATTAGCACAACCTAAGGCCTGTGTCGGCCTATTAGGTCACAATACCTACAAAATGTGTTAAAACACTTACTTTTATTAACTTCTAATCCTAAGGTCTAAATACTGAAAATATAAATTAAAATTCTAAATTATCAAGAAAATAAGCTCCTTAAGTGCAGAATTAACTCGAATTGACTACTACATTTGACGAGAGGTCGGTTACATTTAACAATTAATAAAAAATCGCTCTTTCACCTCAAAGCTAAAAAATAAACATGCTTCTTTAATGGCTAGCAATTCTACAAGAAGCGGGTAACAATGCCAAGAAATTGATATAAAAAACTAGGTCAATAAAAGGTGTAGTTTATAATTATGTTGTTATTATAGATGATTAAAATAAAATATAATCAAGAGTAGTTGTTATAAAAAGGAGTTTTTGTATGGCAAAAAATTAATCCCAAACTAGCAATGCGACAAGTATGTATGCAAAAGGAATCCATAGTTTATTGATTGATGCATTTAGTTAGAATTTTCCCCCTTTCGGAGAATTACATTTAGTCAGATTTTGATAAACTGAAATAAGAGAAGAAGCGTTAGGCAAATTGCTTTGGTTCTTAATTTTCAATGCTCCCTTTACAGCAAGTCCCCTCCTTTGGAATAAAAGCTTCCAAGTTTCAAACTCTCTCATCATTAAAACGATTCTTTGATAATCAGCTGGGTATAGGTAGCCTAGTATTTTTGGAAATGTCACGAATTAGTAGGGAAGTGGATTCTGGGTTTTCTTTTAACTTTACTAGGAATATATTTCAAGTGCATGTAGCAGCAAAACTCCATATGGTGAGTAAATACAAGCTAAGAAAAGGGAAAGTGCATGTGTTGTTTTCCCCTTGAAAGGTTTTAATAGGACCACATAACAATTAACTTTGGCACCACAACTGCAATTCACACAGGTTCTTTTCTCCAAAGAATCTAACTTTTGATTATTCACTACTTTAGATATGTATCATATATGTTATTCAAATAGCTAACTTAATGAATGAGCCTTAATTAATCTCCTAAACTTTAGTTTTCAACTCTTACTCTTTCCTAATTCCCGGTTATATTTTGAAGGGTTAGTCTTAATCCTCATATTTTAGTTTTATTAATTTTGTTATTATTATTATTATTATTATTTGTGTGTGTGGAGGTGTCTTCCTTGTTTTCAATTTTGACATATTTTTTTATTGACACGTATATATAATTTGATCTGGAAGAACTCAAACTTACTTTCCAAAGAGTGTAATAAGACAACATCTTTTGATTTCATGTTATGTCTTAGTTTTGTTTATGCTCTCCGGAAGACATTATTTAGTAAAGGATAAAAGATATTAAGAGTTCGATTCTATTTTATTTTATTTTATTAAAAATTTGTGTAAATTAATCAATCTGTTAAAACTTTTATCAATTTTTACGATTAAAAATTGGTCTCTGAAGTACACGTGACATGCCATGTATGACTGTTTAGTCATTCTATCAATCATGCTAGCTTTTATCAATACAAATGGATGAAATTTTTAATAACATGATCAATTTATTTTTTAATCTAACATATAAAAGTTAATTTACTTATTATCTCAATAAAAAAAAGATAAAATGCAATTTAACTTCTAATTTTTATCATAGTAATTTTACGTGGAGCGTATGTTTTTGTGTTTTTCTTTTTCTATTAAAAAACATTTGAGCCACGAAAATCCTTATTTCAATAAAACATGTTGGAAAAATCTGAACTCAAATGTTTAAACTTGATTTTAATAATAATAAGAAAATGTGTAAATTTTAAACTTCAATCAGTAAATTGATTTTATAGTTGGTTTATATGTCAAAAAAATCCTTAAAAAATGTGAAAAAATTAATTAAATCTCTATATTAACAAAATGCCAAAAAAATCAGTTTATTTCTTTTAATATTTTCTTTAATTGAACTAGACGAACCAGTCGAACTAATAAACTAGTGTCTTAATTAACTCAACCACCAGATCAGTTTTGAAAACCTTGTCAGAATATTTCATTTCATTCTAGCATATACTAGTAGT
>JABEZY010273821.1:0-18522 GCA_013467495.1 Gossypium gossypioides
ACATGATTCAACACCAATACTTTAAACTTAGTATAAACCTATTGAACACCATTCAACTCACAATTGAGTGTATTTATAAACATTACATATCCCTTTTGTTCATAACCAAATAAAGTCTCATAGGTTGACTTACATAATTATCAACCTTTCCTTAAAATGATGAACCATTTCATCTAATTACTTACCATTCCATTTACTTAGCATAAACTTAATTACATTATTAACTCACGAACTAGGGTATTTATTCATGACATAAGTAAACTCACATATAGCATAAGTAAATTTCTTCTTTACAAGTAAGTACTTTAACTCAACAATCATTTCTTTTCATCACATTACATCTCAACTATGAACTTATAATTTGATTACCTATTCTCATCCATTTCATTTGCATAACATACAAGGCATAAACATAACATTAACTATAGCCACAAGCTAGTGCATTTAAGCATAACTCTTTTAGAATCAACTACACAATAAACCATTTCATGAGAAATTACACACTTTGATTTTTACCAGTCTTTCATGCACATAAATATCTTTCCATTTGGTCACTTACCATTTCAATGCATTTATTTAAAACCAACATAATACAATCCAACTAAAAGCTTGGCACAAGCCTAAGCATTATCAACAACACATGTTAATGCATCAATTAATAATTCATTTGAATAACATAAGATAAGTCATTAAACATGAATAAGCTCACTTGAAATCATCAATTCCATGAACATAGTCATACTTTCATTTAACATTTCCTTTTCTTTCATTTTCATAGTTTTCATAATATAAGTCATTTGAATACTTACCATTCCTTCCCTTTCCATGCCCGTTGAATCAAATGAAATAACATTGAATATTAGGCAAACACTCTAGTAACCATTTAATTCTTTAAACACACAACAACTTCACAATTTAATGTATTTGTGGACATAATAAGAATATATAATTACACCAAGGCATTAACATACATTATTAGACTATACTAGTCAAACATTCAAATTGTATTCATACTTACGATACATACCTCACTTGAAACGTGTTACCTGAATATCTAATGATCAAAGTGTAGCGTGGTGTCTTTCAACCATGGTCTTATTTATTCTCGTCTTGATGCCATAGTGTCTTTCGAACATGGTTTTAATCATTTCGCATCGTGTTTCCATAGTGCCTTTCAACCATGGTCTTATTTGTTTGATTCGTAATGCCATAGCGTTTTTCAGCTATGGTCTTACTCGATAGAATTGTCATGTCATAACATCTTTCAGTCATGGTCTTACTCGATAGAATCGTGACGTCGTAACATCTTTCAGTCATGGTCTTACTCGTTAGAATTGTGATGCCATAACATCTTTTAGTCATGGTCTTACTCGATAGAATCGTGATGCCATAACGTCTTTCAATCATGGTCTTACTCGATAGAATCATGATGCCATAACAGCTTTTAGTCATGGTCTTACTCATTAGAATTGTGATGCCATAACTTCTTCAAGTCATGGTCTTATTCGTTTGTGGTATGGTGCCATAGTGTCTTTCAACTATGGTCTTATTTATTCTTCGGTATAGTGCCATAGTATCTTTCAATTATGGTCTTAACCATTTTCCTTCAAGCCAATAAACTGAACTCATATATAAACAATTAGATATTAAACAATCAAAACCATAATTAATTAATTTGATCAAGTTACGAGCTTACCTGGCTAAATTGCAAAAATGTCAAAGTACAAGGGCTTTTTGGTAATTTTCCATTCTCCTTGATTTTCCACTCGATCTTGATCTAGATTAATAATTTCATTCAATTTATTAATTTAGATAGGAAAACAATTTATTTTATGTAATTTAGTCTTTTTTGACATTTTTACAGAATTGCCCCAAACATTTTACTTTTATACAATTTAGTCCCTATGTCCTAATCATGCAAATAAACCAAATTTATTGAAAATTCATGTCAATAAAATGTTCATAGCTTCCAATACAACCCATATTTGCAACAATTTCACATCAAGTCTTTGTATTTGTACTATTTCAACAATTTAATCCTTAATCGTTAAATTCATCAAAAATCACTTAACAAAATACTTATAAATAACAACTTATACTTCAATTTCATCATTTAACATCTATAATCACAAAGATCCATGAATGGAAACATTGAAAATCTTTAACAGTTTCAAAATCAAAGGTACGGGCTAGCTGGACCAAGTTGCAACAATCTCAAAAACATAAAATTTACTACAAATAAACTCAAAAAGCATACCATGCATGCTCCAAAGGAAGACCGAATGCTCAAACCCCCTTCCATGGCTTCTTTCATTCTCAAATTCGGCAAAACATCAAAGTGAAGGATGATTGCCTTAATTATTTTATTGAATTTTCATATTAATTAGTTAACTACCAAATTGCCATTAATTATACATTCAATTTACACATTCAACACCCATAACCATCCACTATATATAAGCACATGGTATATTTAACAGTTAAATCCATAAATTTTTATTTACTTAACTGTTAAATACCTATTACTATTAAAAACTTACTTTTGCAACTCTTACAATCTGGTCCTTTTAAATTAATTAACTATCTAAACATTGAAATTTCTTAATCAAACTTTAATACAACTCCAATAACACTCCATAAATATTTATAAAAAATTTTACAGCTCGGTTTATAGAAACGAGGTCCCCATACCTAATTTTCTAAATCACTTGACTTTAGGGTCTTACCAATTGAACCTAATTAATCATTCATATAACATAAATTCCCATATTAAAAACCTTTTTAAAACCATATTTGACTTGTAAATATTAAACAATAATATTTACAAACTTACTCGTCAAATTTGTGGCCCCAAAACCGCTATTTTCAACACCACTGAAAAATGGGTTATTACACCCCTAACTCGTATCTATCGCCAAAATAGGGTTACGGAGCATTACCGTAAAATTTTAGCTTAAAATATTTAATTTGAAAAATTTCATAAATGATAGCATAATTCATCCAAACTCATGCATATCGTCCCTTATTCGAGCCCTCGAGGTCTTAGACACACATTAGAAACGATTCGGTACTAAATCGAAAACATTTAGAACGTCATAGAAAAAGATAGAAAGTTTCAAACTGCAAGGGTTACACGACCGTGTGGCTAGGCTGTGTGACTCACACGGCTAAGACACATGCCTGTGTCTCAAGCTGTGTGGACATTTGACGTAGGGACACACGACCGTGTCTGTGCCCGTGTAACTCTCTGACTTGGGTCACACGGCCAAGCTACATGCTCGTGTGTCAGGTCGTGTAACTCTTGAAATGACCTCACACGCCCGTGTGTCATGTATCTCACCTGTTCAATGTACTTCATAAATAAATGTCTTGGTTCATATTGAACACTTACCATTTCCTTTCAAATTCATGCCTGTGGAACCGTTTAGAATATCATCGGATACATGGGATAGCTCACACGAAGTGTGCTAAACATATAACCATAACCTTTCCTTTCCTTTACATCGTTGCTCACACRAGCTKTGAAATGGGCCTGCTCACACTAGTTATGGGTCGAAATGTAAGCTACATGATGCTGCTCACACGAGCTGTGGAGTATCCGCAACAAATTTCGGACCTCAGCCATCGGTAGGACATTTAAGACCAGCACCCGAAACATGGAAACCCTAATGACATGTCATTTGTATCCTAAGAATTCCTAAGGTTCAAACGAGGCTTGATACTCGTCCTAACATCGTTGCATTTACATTAATTATTTACATGTCAATCCACAATTTACATATAGCTCAAAAGATAGCATTAAAACATTACACAATTACACGAACTTAACTCAACAATAAAGGCGTAGAAACGAAGTCGACTAATCCGAAGCTTTATCTTTACCCCGATCTAAAGTCGTACAAGGTCTATCTTGATCTAAATAAATAAATTCAATCTATTTAATATCCATTCTATTTAAATCAATCCAAAATTCATATTTTTGTAAAATTATGCTTTTACCCCTATTGTTTTTCTTTCTTTACAATTTAGTCCTTAAGCTTGTAAATTGAAATTCATGCAATTTCATCTCAAACCAAGCTAGCCAAATTCAATATAGATCCATAGCAACTCATACAAATCATTATTTCACAATTTCACCATGTATTTCTACACATTGTACAAATAAATCCCTACTTGACATTTCTAACAAAAAATCACTTTACAAAAGTTGTTTATTTATCAACAAACATTCATTTTCTTCTAGCAAACATCAAACATCACATGCATGCATTCATTGAAAAACCCTAACCTTTTAACAATTTTGCAAATTAGTCCCTGGGCTAGCAAGATTAAGCTACAACGACTTCAAAAACATATAAATCATTAAAAACGGGACAAAATTACACTTACATGCAAGGGTAGACTATGGCCGAATGGAAGAACCCTAAAAATGGCTTCCCTCCTTCTAATTTTCGACGAAACAAATCAAAGTTGAAGATGATACAACCTTTTACTTATTTTAATTAAGACATATTTATGTAATTACTTATTTAACCTTTTATTTTTAACTTCAAATTCACTTAATTCATGCCCATAAATGTCCACTCAAATTAACAATGGTCTAGTTACCACATAAATCCCTTAACCATTTATTTTCATAGCCATTTAGTACCTTTAACTTATAGAGTTCTAATTTTTCATCTTTTATGATTTAATCCTTTTCACCAAATTAAACATGCAAACGATAAAATTTCTTAACGAAATTTTTATACGACCTTGCCAATATTTTGTAGACATTAAAATAATAATAAAATAAATATTCTCACTTTGGATTTGTGGTCCTGAAACCACTATTTCGATTTCACTAAAAACGGGCTATTACAAAAACACTATGAACTTACCTCGATGACTAGGGCGTAAAACGAAGTCGAACTAATCCAAGGCTTTAGCTTTTCCCAATCTAAATCCGTACGCAGTTTATCTTGATCTAAATAGAAATATTCAATCTATTTAATATATCTATTATTCAATTCAGTCCACATTTCATATTTATGCAAATTTACTATTTTGGCCCTAACATTTTAACTGTTCACAACTTAGTCCTTAAACTCATAAATTGAAATTTAAGCATTTTAATCCTTTTCTCAAGCTAGCCAATTTCTCTAGAGACTTAAATCAACCCATACAAAACATTATTTCATAAATTTAACATGAACTTTTACTACTTTTATAAATAAGTCCCTAAATGTTATTTTCATCAAAATCACTTTACAAAACTTGTTTATTTATCAACAAAGACTCATAACCTACCATTAAACATCAATATCACACAAAAGCATTCATGGCACAACCTTAAATCTTTAACAGTTTTACAAATTGATCCATCGACTAGCTAGATTAAGCTAAAACGACTTCAAAAATATAAAAATTAATAAAAACAGGATTAAAATCACTTACATGCACTCCTTTGAACTTACCGAAATTAAGAACCCTAAAATGGCTTATTTCTTCCCCTCAAATTCGGTGGAATTAACCTTTGGAGAAGATGAGCACTAAATTTTCTTTTATTTGTTTTTAGTTTAATTTACTAACTACTATTTTAACTTTTGATATTAACTTTAAAAATCACTTAAGCCATGTCCATATATGTCCACTAACTAACTAAATGGTTTAATTACCATTTAAGTCTATTTGACTTCATTACCATAACCTTTTAGCCCTTTAAACTAATAGAACTCCACTTTTATACTTTTTACGATTTAATCCTTTTCACTTAATTAAGCATACAAGCATCAAAATTTCTTAATGAAATTTTAATACGACCATAATAACATCCCCTAGACATTAAAATAGTAATAAAATAAATGATTACTCGCCAAATTTGTGGTCCTGAAACCACTGTTCTAATTTGACTGAAAACGGGTTGTTACAACTCTTCCTCCTACAGGAATTTTTGTCCCCGAAAATCTTACCAGAAAATAAGTTCGGGTATTGCACTTTCATAGCTTCTTCCGGTTCCCAGGTAGCCTCTTCTATTCTGTGTCGTTGCAAGAGAACTTTAACTAAAGCTATGCTTTTATTTCTCGATTCTTTAATTTATCGAGCTCGAATTCTGATCGGTTTTTCATTATACGTCATATATGGCTGTATCTCAACATCAGCTGGTGAAATCACGTGTGAAACATCTGATCGATACCGTCATAACATCGATACAAGGAATACATGGTGAATCTTTTCTAATTCTGACTGTAAAGCCAATCTATAAGCTACTACCCCAATCCTCTTAATGATCTCAAATGGCCAGACAAACTATGGACTAAGCTTTCCTTTCTGGCCAAAACGAAGAATTTTCTTCCAAGGTGACACCTTCAAAAACACTTTGTCGCCAACTTGGAATTCAATGTCTTTTCTTTTCAAATTTGCGTAAGATTTTTGTCGATCCAAAGCCACTTTCAAACTGTCATGTATCACCTTAACCTTTTCTTCGATTTTCAGTATAAAATCAACACCGAATAACCTTTTCCCTATTACACCCCTAACTTGTATCTGTCGCTGAAATAGGGTTATAAAGTATTACCGTAAAACCATAACATAAAAACGTTCAATTCCAAAAATTACAATAATCATAGCAGAATCCATTCATATACATGCATATCGTCCCTTAATCGAGCCCTCGAGACCTTTCAAACACTTTGAAAATGATTCGGGACTTAATCAGAAATATTTGAAACATTTAAGAAAAAAATTAGAAAATTTAGACTTTAGGGTTCACACTCATGTGTCTCAATCTGTGTAACAATCGAAATAGGGACACACGACCATGTCCTAGCCCGTGTCTATGCCTGTGTAACTCTCTGACTTGGGTCACACGGCCAAGCCACATGCCTGTATGCCAGGCCGTGTAACACTTGAAATGGCCTCACACGCCCATGTACCAGGCTGTGTGCTAGGCCGTATAACTACCTAACTTGTACAGGGGACACACGGCCGTGTGTCACACACGGCTGAGACACACACCCATGTCTTAGGCCGTGTTGACAAGAAATTGGCCAAAATCAAACCATTTTCTTCACCCATTTCAAACATGTACCTATAAATAATATACACATATAATCAAGGCACCAAAACATACCAAAACATGCATAATATGACCAAATCAATAGGTCATTAATGCATCCAACCAGTATGCCATATAGGCACATCAATCACACTCAAACAATTATACCTAAACTTATGCATAATTGGCTTTATTTCATACAAACATATCTATTTCATATCCATCTCAAAAATACCATACTTGACCACCTTACAATTGCTTCATCACATACCAAATTGACATGTGCAAACATGCATCAACTTAACTATTTTATCAAACACCAACTTGATGGCATAAGTACCAAAAGTGTAGCAACCATAATAACAAATATACATGCCAAAACCAACCATTAGCATTCAACCCAAACTTTAAACATAAGTCCACCTATACATGCCAATATAACCTTCGCTAAAACATCAAAAACTACCGACATAATTACTGGATAGTGTGATAGACCTCCGATGAACTTCCAACTAATCAAGCTTCTGATAAGCTATAAAGTATAGGAAAGTTATTACGTAAGCAATGAATGCTTAGTAAGCTCGTATAAACCTTAAACATAACATTCGATTTCAACAATGAACTTTATAAGATAAATATAAACCTTTACCAATGCCACAAGATTTATCAATTACATAACCATCAACTTATAAATGAGTAAGTCTAACACCATCATTAACCTTTTCATAAGACTATGAACTACTCCTTTTACTTACTTTCCATTCCATTTACTTAGCATAAACTTAAATAACAACATCAATTAACGAATTAGTGTATTTATTCATGACATAGGTAAATTCATCCATAACATACATAACTATCTTACATATAAGTAAGTCATTCAACTCATTAATTCCTTTTTCATCATATTACATCACAATTATGAACTTACCATTTCATTACCTTTTCTTACTCGTTTCATTTGCATAATACAAGACATAAGCATAAACACCATCATCAATACACAAGTTAGTGCATTTATACATAACTCTCTTTTGATTCATACAGCCTTTTGATGAACATAAGCATTTTTACAATAGGACACTTACCATTTCAATGTATATCATTAAGATTAATAATGATATAATCCAACCTTAAGCTTGGCACAAGCCTAAGCACCAACAACAACACATGTTATCATATTCAAACATAATTCACATGAATTTAACATAGGTAAGCCATTACACGTGAACTTAAATCATTTGAATTCATCATTTTCCTTACATATCATACTTTCAATAAAACTTAGTTATACATACTTTGATCAATATCATTTCATACCTTTCCATAATTTCATAACATAGTCAATTGGAACACTTACCTTTCCTTCACTTTACATGCCCGTTGAACCACTTAGAATAATATCGGATAAGTGGGAAAGCTTACATAAAGTGTGCTAAACATATGGTCAAAACCATTTCTTTTCATTTTCTTTTACATCATTGCTTACTCGAGCCATAACTGGGTCTGCTCACACAAGCAGACTGTCGAAATGTAGCTACACGATGCCACTCACACAAGCTGACGAGTATCCGCAACAAATTTCGAAACTCAATCATCGGTAGGACATTCAAGATAAGCACCCAAAACATGGTAAACCTAATGACGTCATTTGTATCCTATATATTCCTAAGGTTCAAACGGGGCTCGATAGTCATGAAAATGTCATTGGATTTCCATAGTTTCTTTACATGATAAATTGCATAATAATATATATTAATTCATTTACATTAGAATTAGAAAAACACATTAAACATTCAATTTAATCAACATTTAACTGATTAAAAATTCATACGAACTTACCTGGCTAAATTTCAGCAATAACTAAGTACATGGATTATTTGGTAATTTTCTCTTCTCCTCGATTTTCCACTTGTTTTTATCTAAATTAATAATTTCATTCAATTAATTAATTTAGATACTAAAACAATTCATTTTATGCAATTTAGTCATTTTTACATTTTTACAAAATTACCCTTAACTTTTTATTTTTATTTAATTTAGTCCCTATGTCCTAATTACGCAAATAAACCAATTTTATTGTAAATTCATACCAACCGATTGTTACTAGCATACATTACAGCCCATATTAGTAACAATTTCACATTAAGTCCTTGTATTTTTACTATTTTAACAATTTAGTCCCTATTCGATAAATTCATTAGAAATCACTTAACAAAGTACTTATAAATAACAACTAATACTTCAAAATCATCATTTAACATCTAAAATCACAAAGGTTCATCAATGGCAACATTCAAAATCTTTAACAATTTTAAAAACGAAGATACAGGATAGCTAGACCTAGTTACAACGATTTTAAAAAAATAAAAATTACGAAAAACCGATAAATAAATCACTTACATGAATCCATTTTTGTTTGGCCGAACCTAGATTATTTTCCATGGAAGAATCGGTTGAAACAAAATGGGAAACAAGATGACAACCATTCATCTTTTACTTATGTTTTAATTAATTTAATTTAATTTTTCAAATTACCATTCTAACCTTGGTTAATAATTAAATAAAATACCAAATCCATGTCCATATTTGTCCACAAACTCCTTATATGGTTTATTCACCATTTAAGTCCATTTACCTTTATTCAATAAGCTATTTAATCATTCAAATCTAATAGTGACCAAATTTTACATCCTTTACGATTTAGTCCTTTTTAATTAATAAATTATCCAAACATTAAAATTTCTTAACGAAACTTTAATACAACCTTAATAACACTCTGTAAATATTTATAAAAATATTATTCATTCAAATAGCAAAACTTGTATTTGACTTTAGGGTCATACCACTTGACTTTAGGGTCATACCACTTGAACTTAATTATTCATTCAAATAGCAAAACTTGTCAATTCAAGATTAATTTAAATATCATATTTGACTCGTAAATATTAAGTAAATAATATTTACGAACTTACTCCTCAGATTTATGGCCCAAAACCTCTGTTCTGACACTTTAGAGAAATAGGTTGTTACTGTAAAACTCCTAACTTGTATTTGTCGCCGGAATACGATTATAAAGCATTATTGGAGTTGTCAAATTAAAATGAACAAAAATTTAAAACATTTTAATTCATGACAATAATGATAGCAATCCCAATCAATAACACACAAATCATCCTTAAAACGAGTCCTTGAGGCCATAAAAGTACATTAGAAACAAGTCGGACTAAATAAAAAACATATAGAATTTTTTGGAAAAGATAAAAAATTTAAAACTCACACAAGTCGTGTGACTCACACAGCCCAGGGACACTCCCGTGTCTCAGGCCGTGTGGACATTCGAAGTAGGGACACATGAGCATGTCCCAGCCCGTGTCTATACCCATGTAATCCACTAACTTGGGTCACATGGCCAAGCCATACACCCGTGTGCCAGGCCGTGTACCCTTCGAAATAACCTCACATGCCTGTGTCTTAGGTCGTGTGCTAAGCCATGTAACAGCCTGACTTGTAGCCCTTTGAAAACTACAAGGGACACATGGCCGTGTCGCCTAACTGTGTGTCACACACGACTGAGACATACGCTCGTGTGGACGAAAATAGGCCATTTTACAAGCCTTGTTTCTCACCCATTTTAACATGTACCTACAACAAATATTGCACATATATACAAGCCATACCATGGCACCAAAATCATACATATTCTAGCTAATGAAACATGGTATATAAGCATACAACCAATATGCCGAAAGGTTCCTCAAATGACAACATTCAAACATGTATAACCATACACTCAAATTGACCAAAATAACCATCTAACTTCTAACTAAGTTTGCATCAATTCAAAACATTTGATTTACATAGCCATCACATACCATTAGGTACCAAATATGCCATTCCACAACTAATATCAAATAACCATATAAATCCTACATAAGTACCAATTCACCACATTTCCAACAAATCAAAAGACAATTTTTTTAACATTTATTTTAGGTTACCATTTCATCTTTAAACATTCAAACTTATCAAGGCAAAACATCAACCAATTCAAGGCCATTTATATACATACCAAACTATGCCATTACACCAACAAAATGCCAAAACACAAGCCAAATCAAGTAGCCATTTTAACAACCAAAATACCTATACATGCCATTATAACCAAACTTAAAAACATCCAAAAGTACCAATATAGCTGATAGATAGTGCGATAGATCTCTGACGACTTTCCAACCCGAACGAGCTTCTGATAAACTATAAAACATAGAAAAGTAAACATAGAGTAAGCATGTCATGCTTAGTAAGCTCGTAATGAAAATGGTTTAAGCTTGTAAATACATTATAAAATCACAAAGCATGTATCAATCAATCCAACATGATAATAATTAGTTCATAAATTTAAATATACATTCATGTTTTTCATTACCACAAATGTACACATTTCCTACCTTCCATCATAATAATGTAAATTACATTGAAAGCTCTTACTGAAGCTCACACGAGGTAATAATACGATGGTTGACACATCCCTTTTCTTTATTCGATAGCCGAGGCTATCCCTTTTCATAATTTGATAGCCGAAACTATCCCTTTTCATAATTTGATAGCCGAAGCCATCCCTTTTCATGATTGATAACCGAAGTCATCCCTTTTCATAGTTCAATGGTCGTCACCATCCCCTTCCATAATTGATGGTCGTCACCATCCCTTTTCATAATCGATAGCCGAAGCTATCCCTTTTCATAGTTCGATAGCCAAAGTTATCCCATTTCACCCGTCAATGAATGCCGTTAGAGTTTTCCATCAAACACAATTTAATATTATGTAATAATAGCATTTAGATCATAATAAAAAGCATTATTTAAAAGTACAAACTTACCTCAACGGTAAACGTAGAAAATAAAGTTGACTAATCCGAAGCTTTTTCTTTGCCTCGATCTAGGGCCGTACGTGCTTTTTCCTTATCTAAATGAATAAGTTCAGTTTAACCCAAACTTATATTTTAGAAAAATTATAATTTTGCCCCTATACTTTAATTTCTTTTTAATTTAGTCCTTAAGCTCGTAAGAAGAAATTCATACAATTTCACCCCTACACAAGCCTAGCCAAATATCCTACAAGCTTATAGCAGCCCACACATTTCATTAGTTTACAAATTACACCATGAATATTTCACAATTTTCAATTTAATCCCTATTTGACAATTTTCAATTCACAAACTAATCATTTTCCTCCAAAAATCATTAAAACTCATACACATTCATTAATGGTAAAACCCTAATACTTTAACAATTTTACAAATTAGTCCCTGAGCTAGCTAGATTGAGCTACAATGATCCCAAAAATATATAATTCATAACAAATGAAACAAAAATACATACCATGCTCTTCAAATAAGATTGGTCGAATGTTCAAGCTCCCATGGATGCTTTTACTTTGAAATTTCGGTGGTGTGTTTTGTTTATGAAGATGATGTTTTAATTTTTTTGTATTTAATTGTAGTTTATTTCCCAAATTACAAATATAACATTTAAAAACATTTATATTTTTTCTATTTAACTATTTCGATTTCACTAAAAATGGGTTGTTACAACTCTCCTCCCCTAAGGATATTTTCGTCCCTAAAAATCTTACCAGAAAAGAGGTTCGAATATTGCTTTCTCATAGCTTACTTAGGTTCCCGAGTAGCTTTTTCTATCCCGTGTCGTTGCCAATGAACCTTTTTCTAAAGCTATGTTCTTATTTCTCAATTGTTTAACATGTCGAGTTAAAATTCGGATGGGTTCTTCACTGTACGACATATCATCCGTCGGGGAGATAACATGTGAAAGATCAGATCTCTACTATTGTAACATCAAAACGTGAAAGACATTATGTATCTTTTCTAATTCTAAGGGAAAAGCTAATCGATATGTAACAGGTTCGATTCTTTCAATAATCTCATATGGCCCAATAAATTACAGACTTAGTTTTCTTTTACAGCCAAACCGAAGAACTTTCTTCCAGGGCGATACTTTTAGAAACACTCTATCGCCAACTTGAAATTCTATGTTTTTACATTTAAGATCCGCATATGATTTCTGTCAATCCAAAGCTACTTTCAAACTATCCCAAATCACCTTTACTTTTTCTTCAATCTCACGAATCAAATAAACCTCGTGTAGCTTTTTCTCACTGAGTTCAATCCAGTATAGCGGAGTTTGACATTTACAACCATACAAAGCTTCATACGGTGACATCTTTATGCTCGACTGATAACTGTTATTATACGTGAATTCGACCAATGATAAATATTTCTCTCAGTTGCCTTCGAACTCTAATACGCAACAATGAAGCATATCCTCGAGTATCTAAATTACTCGCCCGGACTAACCATCGGTCTAGGGATGAAATGCAGTGCTAAAATGCAACCATGTACCAAGAGCTTCCTGTAACTTTTTCCAAAATCGTGATGTAAATCGTGAATCTCTATACAAATGATGGAAACTGGCACCCCGTGCAATCTGACAATCTCAGAAATGTATAATTCAGCTAATCTCTCAAGGGAGTAAGCTGTACATACGGGAATAAAATGTGCAGACTTTGTCAGACAATCAACAACAACACAAATTGCATATTTTTTCCTCAGAGATAAGGGTAAATCCGGTACAAAGTTTATTGTAACTCAATCCCATTTCCATTCCGGTAACATCACTGGCTACAATAATCCAAAAGGTATCTGATGTTCAACTTTAACTTTTTGACATACTAAACATCTCAAAACAAAATCTGAAATCTCGCGCTTCATTCCCGGCCACCAGTACATCTATTTCAAATCATTGTACATCTTATTACTTCCCGGATGAATAGACAAGCTACCACTATGAGCTTCGTGCAAGATTTTCTGAATGAGCTTAGAATTCTTCGGTATACAAATTTTACCTCTATACATTAAGCAATCATCAGGTCATATCTAAAATTCTAAACCGAAAATTGACTCACTCTGTGCCCGTTTAGCTAGCAACACGACATCACACTTCTGAGCTTCGCTAATCTGTTGTAAGAACATCAGTCTAACTTTCAACTCGGCTAAGATTGAACCACTGTCAGATAATGGCAGTCGCGTATTAATCGCTCGCAAGGCAAAAAAAGATTTTTTACTCATAGCATCAGTAACTACGTCCGCTTTTTCCAGATGATAAATAATGATCAACTCATAATCTTTTAACAGTTTGAGCCACCTGCTCTGTCTTAGAATCAAATCTTTCTGCGACATTAGATACTTCAAACTCTTGTTGTGATCAGTAAACGTATGACATTTTTCGCCGAACAAATGGTGTCACCAAATTTGTAACACAAACACAATAGCTGCAAACTCTAAATCATGTGTCAGATAATTCTTTTCGTGTGGCTTTAACTGTCTGGAAGCATAAGCTATTACTTTGTCTTCCTGCATCAAAACACAACCTAAACCATTTAAAGATGCATCGCTGAAAATCACAAATTCTTTACCCAGTTTAAGCTGAACTAGAATTGGTGCCTGAGTCAACAGTGCTTTCAACTAATTGAAACTTTGCTGACATTTCTTAGACCACTCAAATTTCACATCTTTCTATAATGGTCGCGTCATCGGTATAGCTATCATTGAGAATCCTTTGACAAATCTTCTGTAATAACCGACCAATCCCAAAAAACTTCTAACTTCAGATACGTTTCTCAGCGGTTTCCAATCAACAATAGTTGAAAATTTACTTGGATCAACTCTAATACCTTCGGCCTATACTATATGTCCCAAAAAACCAATTTCTCGGAGTCAAAACTCACATGTACTAAATTTGGCAAACAATTGTTTATCACGCAGGGTTTGCGACACAATTTTCAAGTGCTTGGCATGCTCAGACTCATCTCTTTAATAAATCAGAATATCGTCAATGAATACCACAACAAATTTATTTAAATATGGTCTAAAAATTTTGTTCCTAAAATCCATAAATACTACAGGTGCATTAGTTAAACAAAACGGCATCACAAGAAACTTGTAGTGTCTATACCTGGTTCTGAATGCAATTTTTGGCACATCTGAATCTTTAACTCGTAGCTAATAGTAATCAAAATGAAGATCAATCTTCGAGAATACTATTGCACCTTTCAACTGGTCAAATAGATTGTCAATTCGATGGAGTGGATATTTGTTCTTGATTGTCGCCTTGTTGAGTTTACGGTAATCAATACACAATCTCATTGATCCATCCTTTTTCTTAACGAACAAAATCGGTGCACCCCAAGGTGAGAAACTAAGTCAAGCAAAACCCCTATCTATCAATTCTTACAGCTGTTCTTTCAAATCTTTCAACTCAGTAGGAGTCATTCTGTAAGGTGTTATCGATATCGGTGATGTCCCCGGTACTAAATTAGTAGAAAACTCAATTTCTCTGATTGGCGGTAATCCAGCTAACTCCTCTAGAAACACATCAGAATAGTAACAAACCATTGGCACTAATTCAAGCTTCAACTCAGATACTTTAGAATCCAGTACATAAGGTAAGCATCATAACCTTTTCTCACACATTTCTGCGCTGACATAGCTGAAATAACAATAGGTAATCCACTAGAACTATCTGATTCAATTTGAAGTATCTCACCATTCTGACATTTCAATACAATAAGCTTTTGTCTACAGTTCACAACAGCATCATGAAGAGTCAACCAATCCATGCCCAAAATCACATCAAATTCATCAAATGATAATAACATCAAATCAGCCAGAAAATTGTAACCCTGAATCATCAACAGATAGCTCTTGCAAACTTTATCAACTAATACATGCTGACCTAAGGGGTTCGACACCTTAACCACAAATTTAGTGGACTCGACAAGTAATTTCTTACTAGATACTAAATTTGTGCATACATATGAATGGGTTGATCCCAGATCAATCAAAGCAATAGCATTAGTGTCAAATAGAGAAAAAAACACCTGTAATAACATTTAGCGTAAAACCTTCCTCTTGTGCATGAATAGTGTAAGCCCTAGCTGGTGCTTGTGCTTCAGATTCTATAGCATAATCTTTTGTTCCCCCACGGCTACTACTCACATTTCTAGGGTTACGAGGTGGTCTACCCCTCGTGGCGGTGTTATTGGGTCGATTATTCTGAACCTTTTCTTTCTCAGATATTTCTGGGCAAGCATGAATGAAATGCTTAAATGAACCACATTTGAAACACGCCTCGTCTTTCGCTCTGCACTCACTAAAATGTCGACGTCCACACCATTGATAAATAGGTTTATTATCTTTAACGCTACTTACGCTAGCCACAGACGTAGCTTGTGTCTTGGAAACTATATAGTGTTTGCCTCGATCTCTATCAGGGTAACCCACTGAAGCAATTAAACGATTATGGTATTCTTTTGATCTCTTCGACTGTAACTGATACGACTTTTTGATCGACCTTTTTCTTGAATATCTGGCTTCAAAATCAATTTTTCTCTTTTCTTTGCTAAGCTCCTCGGCTTTATGTGCTCTGTCAACTAAAACAAAAAATTCTTTCAGCTTGAGAATCCCAACTAAAAGTTTAATATCCTCATTTAATCCGTCTTCAAACTATTTACACATTGTAGTCTCGATCGAAATACACTCCCGAGTATATTTACTCAATCGAACAAACTTCCTTTCACACTCTGACACTATCATACGACCCTACTTGAGTTCAAGAAATTCTTTATGTTTCTGGTCCAGACATCTTTGACAAATATATTTCTTTCAAAACTCGGTTTGAAAGAATTCTCGTATGATTTGCTCCCTCGGCACTACAAAAATCAATATGTTCCACCACTGATATGCTGAATCTTTTAGTACAGATACTGCACACTTTACACATTCAGCTAGTGTACAAGATAACTCGTTAAAAACTCAAATAGTATTCTCTAACCAAAACTCAGTTCTCTCAGGATCATCATCAACTGTAGCTCGAAATTCTTTAGCCCTATATTTGTGAATTTTGTTGACTGGCAGCTTATTAACTCGTACTATTCCACGCCTTGAGGAACAACAGGAACCAGTGGGGGTGGAGGTCATTGAGCCACCAGGTTCATTCGTATGAACTCAGTAAACCACTCACTCATCATTTGGAAGAAAGCTTCCTTAGCTTCTCCTCTCTGGCCCTCAGATACAGGCCTCAAACCACTAGACGCTGCTCCATGAATGGAGGCTTACGAGTTACTTTCGACTTCATTGGAGTCAGATCAGTTAGATGTCATTACTATGAGAAAAAATTTTATAAGACGATCAGGAGTTATCACACTATCACAGGTTATATAATGGCATTTACAGCTAGACTCATACACGCTACGTTCAGTCTGAGAATCGACTAAATCGTAGCTCTGATACTAATAAATGTAACACCCCTAACCTGTATCCGTCACCAGAATAGGGTTACAGAGCATTACCGGAGTTGTCAAATTAAAACGAATAAAAATTTAAAACATTTTAATTCATGTCAATACTCATAGAAATTCCAATCAATAACACAAACCATCCCTAAAACGAGTCCCCAAGGCGATAAAAGTACATTAGAAACAAGTTGGGACTAAATTGAAAATATGTAGAATTTTTTAGAAAAAGATAAAAAAAATTTCAAGCTGCAGGGGTCACAGGGTCGTGTGCCCAGGCCATGTCACTCACATGGCCAAGGGACATGCCCGTATGGACATTCAAAGTAGGGACACACGGTCGTGTCCCAGCCTGTGTCTGTACCCATGTAACTCACTAACTTGGGTCACACAGCCAAGCCACAAGCTCGTGTCTCAGGTCGTGTGCTAGGCCGTGTAACAACCTAACTCGCAACCCTTTGAAAACTACAGGGGACACATGACCATGTCGCCAGGTCGTGTGTCACACACGATTGAGACACACGCCCGTGTCTCTGCTCGTGTGGACGAAAATAGGCCATTTTACAAGCCATGTTTCTCACCCATTTCGACATGTACCTACAACTAATATTGCACATCTATACAAGCCATAACAAGGCACTAAAAACATGCATATTCTAGCTAATCAAACATGGTATATAAGCATACAACCAATATGCCCAAAGGCACCTCAAATGAAAACATTCAGACATGTATAATCATACACTCAAATTGGCCAAAATAACCATCTAACTTCTAAGTTTGCATCAATTCAAAATAGTTGATTTACATAGCCATCCCATACCATTAGGTACCAAATATGTCATTCCACAACTAATACCAAATAACCATATAAATCATACATAATAAGTACCAATTCACCACATTTCTAGCAAATCACAAGACAATTTTTTTAACATTTATTTTAGGTTACCATTTCATCTTTAAACATTCAAACTTATCAAGCCAAAATATCAACCAATTCAAGGCTATTTATATGTAAGAGTATGCCCAAAGATCAATCATGGGATGGTTGTAATAACATACTTGATTTATCACGTTTATTAATATAAGGCGTTACCATTATTATTTCAGTT
>JABEZY010273827.1:0-11298 GCA_013467495.1 Gossypium gossypioides
TTTGTAAAGATAGGGATAAAGATAGTTGAAAAACCTTAATTGCAAATTAGTGTTGAACGAATATTTAAATATAAATATTTATACTATATATTAAGGGACTGATTAAGTTGATGTTACCTATCAACCAGGCCCCAATTTAACTCGTAAATTATTAAATACTCCATTATTTTATAAAATAACAAACATTATTTTGAAGGTGTTTATGTTTTTCTAGTTTGGTAAATCTAAAAAAAAATACATACAAGTAAATAAGAATTATGATTGTTGGAGGTTTTGACTTGCTCGTTCCATGTTTTGTTAGAACGAGGATAGATTTCTACATGGGCCATGGATGTTTCTTAGCCTCTTGGATATTTTGATGTGTATGACCTACAAAGTTGTGGCATATTTGACAATACATGTCACACTCGGTCTCCTTTAAACTCGAAAATTTAGAACAATTTGGGCTCAAATTGAAAGAGACCGTAAGTTGACTGTCTTTACTGAAAAATCATAAAAAGTTAGGAACGAAATTGGACTTGGTTGAAATCCAATGTTAATTCGGTTGGATTCAAATGTGGTTTGGGACTGTTTGAGGTTTTCAGGTTTTTCATGCATGCATGACACACATATTTGGTATACATATGTTGAAATGGACTATGCATGATATATGGCTAAATTAATAATTTGACTAGTAATGGTACATTTCTGCTACTAAGAAGATAACAAAATGATTTTTCAAAGGCAACACCTTTAGTAAGGTTTTACAAAAACTTATCTAATTCGCTAATTTGACCTAAGCATGGTTGGACTAAGTAAATGGGCGTTTTCCAAAGCTAACAATAGAAACCATAATTTTATAAAAAGGAGTACTTTAAGGTTTTTAACTATCGTTAAGGTAGGTTTGACACTAAGGTGACCAATGTGGCCTTCCCGATTCAACCATAACGTTTAGGTCGGGTTTGGGAGGTTACATTTAGTGGTATCAGAGTCTTGGTTCAAAACCTTGGACTAAGATTTTAAATCTACTTAAGTTAGTCTGCATGCATGCATACATGAAAAGAGAAAATTTTGCGGAAAAACAAACCATAGTGGATTTGGAAAATATTTTATACAGTAAACGACGAAGTCTGAAGGTCCAATGCCAAGCCCATAGAAACAATACTGAAAATCTATTAAGATTATAGAGACTATTGCATAAAACTTTTATAAAAGAATTATAAAATGTGAGTGCGTAAGAGACTAAACAAAGTACTAAAAGTTTTTACTTGTAAAAATGTAGATCCATAAAACACCGAAATAAATGCATGTGGAGTGATAACTCATGGTAGGAGGAGCTGTAGGGGGCGGCCTCTAGGGGCTGCAGTTGAGTCAACTGCATCGTTAGGGCCAGAACAGGATAATGAACAGAATTAGGTTAACAGTGACCCACTATTGAGGTGGGAATATGAAAAATGAGAATACTATTGATGACCATGTTGGGAATGATCCAGTAACTCAGGCTTTATTGAGGGCTTTGAATATGGTTGATAAGGCTCTAATGGGGCAGAATTGTTTAGGGGTATTACTGGGACTACTCCTACTGTGGCTGAGTATTGGATGGAAACCACTGAACGAATTTTGGAGGATTTAGAATGCGCTCCTGAGCAGAAACTTAAGGGTGCTGTGTCTCTGTTAAGGGATGAGGTATATCAATGGTGGCAATTAGTGGTTAGAGGAACGCTGCCAGAGCGTATTGATTGGGTTTATTTTTAGGAGGCCTTTCAAGGTAAAGTATGTAGGCCCTCGCTATATGGAGGCTCGACAGTTGAAATTTATTGAACTTAAATAGGAAGACAAGACAGTTTCTGAGTATGAGGCAGAATTTCTAAGGTTGAGCCGCTATGCACCTATTATGATAGTGTCTGAGCAGGAAAAGAGTTTTCATTTTTCGGAAGGTCTAAGGTATGACCTCAAGGTTCAGGTAGCTCCACACCAAAAGTGTGTTTGAGGCTTTGGTGGAAAAGACCAAGATTATTAAGGAGATTAAACACGTGGCGTGCGAGAAGACAGAGAAACAAATGGATCAGCCCAAAAGAGAAACGGGCCCTACTGGCCCAAATCTGTGACCTATTAAGTGGGCCAGAGAGGCTAGGCCACCGCAAATTAGGGAAGCAATGGACCTTAGAGAAAGGTAGATTCAGGTTTGCCAGTATTGTTAGAGGCGTCATCCAGGCGATTGTTTGAGGAGGATGGGTGCTTGTTTGGTATATGGTTCGTTGGAGCATAAGATTAGGGATTATCCTCGTCGTCAGGATCGGGTGCAAGCTTCAATTCAGAATCAAGGCCTAGCTAGGGGTCAAAATCAGAGAGGTAATAAGCGTGCTAAAAGGGGCCGTAATCAAAATCGAAATGGGAATGGTAATCGAGGTTAGAGAGTACTAGTTCAAGGTGTGAATCGAGTTGAGGTGAGACAACCTGCGTTGGTTTATGCGGCTAGACGCCGAGAGGATAGAGATGTAGCTGACGCCATAGCATCTACCTTTACTATTTACTCGATACCCTATTTTTCTTCGAATGACATAGGATCTACCCATTCGTATGTTGCTTGTAATGTGGCTATAAAATTAGGGATTGGGGTAGAGGAAACTAAAAACATTGTAACTGTAGTTAGTTCCTTAGGATCCTCCACACTTGTGAATAAATTTTATAAAAGATGTCCTTTAGAGGTTCAATGTTAGGTATTCCTTGTCGATTTGATGAAACTTCTTTTCAATAAATTCGATTTGATTTTAGGGATAGACTGGTTTGTTGAGCATCAAGTTCGATTAGATTGTGCATTGAAGAGGGTGACTTTGGTGACTGAGTTTGGGAAAGAAGTTATTATGGTAGGGGAACGTCGAAATTATCTGTCCAATGTAATCTCTGCTTTAGTAGCAAAAAAGATGGTGCGAAAAGTGTGCGAAGCGGTTTTGGCTTTTGTCTGATATGCAAGCTTCGTTGACCCTATAATTGAAGGTATTCATACAGTAAAGGAATTTCCCGATGTATTTTTCAATGAACTGCCAGGGTTACCTCTAAATAGAGAAGTGGAATTCAGAATTGAGTTGTTGCCGAGAACAGCACCGGTGTCCATTGATCCCTACCGTATGGCACTGAAAGAACTTATGGATTTGAAGGTGCAATTGCAAGAACTATTGGATAGAGGTTTTATTAGACCCAGTGTTTCGCTATAGGGTGCATCGATTTTATTTGTGAAGAAGAAAGATGGAACCTTACGGTTGTGCATTGATTATCGGCAACTAAATAAATTAACTATAAAGAATAAGTACCCTCTACCAAGGATTGATGACCTATTCGATCAGTTTAGAGGTGCAACTGTCTTTTCCAAAAGTGACTTAAGATCTGGTATTACCAACTCAAAGTGAAAGAATCCGATATTCCCAAAACTGCTTTTAGGACTCGTTATAGACATTACGAGTTCCTTGTCATGCCTTTTGGGTTGACTAAACCAGCAGCCTTCATGGATCTTATGAATCATGTCTTCGAACCATTCATTGAACAGATCGTCGTGGTTTTCATTGACGACAACCTTGTGTACGCCAAGATAGAAATCAAGCATGATGAGCATTTAAAAGTGGTTTTACAGATACTCCGTGAAAAACAAAATTTTGCTAAACTTAGTAAGTGTGATTTTGGTTGAAGGAAGTGATGTTTTTGGGTCACATGGTGTCAGTTAAGGGTATTAACGTAGATCCTAGAAAGGTTGAAGCTATCCTAGATTGGAAGCAACCGAAGAATGTTTCAGAAATTTAGAGTTTTCTATGTCTTACTGGGTATTATCGAAGGTTTATCGAGGGTTTCTCCTTGATATCATCCCCATTGACTAAGCTATTGAGGAAGAATGCTCCATTTAAGTCGGGAGACGAACAACAAGCCAGTTTCAAAAAGTTGAAGTCCGTGTTGATAGAAGCTTCTATCTTAATTCAACATAAATCTGGTAAGGAATATGTTGTGTTTAGCGATGCTTCGCATGTTGGGCTTGGTTGTGTTATAATGCAATATGGTAAAGTTGTAGCATATGCCTCAAAAACAACTTAGGCTACATGAATGTAATTACCCCACTCATGACTTAGAGTTGACAGCTGTTTTGTTTGAACTCAAAATTTAGAGACACTACCAGTATAGCGAAAAGTGTATTATTTACACCGATCACAAAAGCCTCAAATATCTACCACCTAGAAAGAACTTAATTTGAGGCAGCGTAGGTGGATTGAGTTGTTAAAGGACTATGACTGCACGATCGAGTACCACCCCGGAAAGGCCAATGTTGTAGTTGATGCCTTGAGAAAAAAGGCAATGTCTGATTTGAGGGTTATGTTTGCTCACTTAAGTCTTTTTTATGATAAGGGTATCTTGGCTAAATTGCAAGTAAAACTTGCGTAGGTTTAGGAAATCAAGGATAAGTAGAGTTTGGATGAAACTCTAACACCTCGGTTTAAACAGGTTGAGAATGGTTCGACTAAGGACTTTAAGATTAGTTCTGATGGAATTTTGTACTTTAGAGGGAGATATTGTGTGCCTAATGATCAAAATTTGAGCCAATCCATACTTCAGTAAGCACATAGTAGCTCTTATGCTATGCATCTTGGGAATACTAAGATGTATCTTGATTTAAGGGAAGTGTATTGGTGGCTGGGTCTTAAACGTGAAGTGACTGAATTTGTATCTAAATGTTTGACTTGCCAGTAGGTTAAAGTTGAACATCAGTTTCCATTAGGGTTGCTCCAACTGATTCGAATTCCACAGTGGAAGTGGGAGAGAGTGATAATGGACTTTGTTAGTGGGTTGCTCTTAACGCTTACTAAGAAAGATTCGGTTTGGGCTATGGTTGATAGATTGACTAAGTCCACCCATTTTGTTCATGTTTGTACCGATTACTCTCTTTAGAAGTTAGCTAAGTTTTATGTTCCTTAAATAGTGAGATTGTTTGGTGTGTCAGTGTCGATTATTTTAGATCGAGATCTTAAATTCACGTCTCGATTTTAGAAGAAGTTACAGGAGGCTTTGGGTACTCGATTGGATTTTAGTACAGCTTTCCATCCACAATCCGATGGTCAGTCGGACAGGGTCATTCAAATATTGCAAGATATGTTGAGGAGTTATGTAATCGACTTCCAAGGCAGTTGGGAGGAGCATTTATCGATGGCAAAATTTGCCTATAATAATAGTTTTTAGTCAAGTATCCAAATGGCACCTTATGAAGTTCTTTATGGTCGTAAGTGTCGCTTGCCTTTATGTTGGACTGAAGTGGGCGAAAGGAAGTTGATTGATCCAGAATTGGTTAAGAAAATCAAGGATTAAATTCAGTTAATTCAAGAAAGATTGAAGGCAACCTTTGATAGACAGAATTCGTATGCTAATTTGAAGCGCAAGGACATTGAATTCAATGTGGGGGGTTTCGTTTTCCTTAAAGTCTCTCCATGAAAGAAAGTTTTGATATTTGGTCGTAAGGGTAAGTTAATCCCTAGATTCATTGGTCCCTATCGAGTGCTTAAAAAGGTTAGTCCCATGGCTTACCAACTCGAGTTGCCACTTGAGTTAGATTGTATTCACGATGTGTTTCATGTCTCGATGTTGAGACGGTATCGATCCGATCCCTCGCATATTGTTCTGGTTGAGGAGATTGACGTTAGATCGGATTTATCATTTGAGGAGGAATCGGTTCGAATATTAGAATGTGAGACCAAAGTGCTAAGACGAAAGTAAATTCCATTAGTTAAAGTACTATGGATAATTCATGGTATTGAAGAGGCTACTTAAGAGCCAGAGGACTCAATTCGACTTTAGTATCCTCATATTTTTAGGTAATTTCGAGGATGAAATTTCTTTAAGGGGGTAAAGTTGTAACATCCCAAATTTAGCCCCATAAAATTTAGAAATATATCAAAAATAGGGAATTGACCCAATGGTTAGTTATTTAATGTGAAAGCATGAAAGTTAGTTAGAGGTCCCAAGTTCAAGTCTCAACTCTTACAAAATAAATTGATTTTTGCAAATTCCCTTGTTTTTTTTTTATGTGTTGCCATCCAAGCCTAGTAAACCTAGGTATAAGTACAAATTTTTTATCAAAATAATCAGCCTTTGAATCCATTTTTCTTCTACCTTAACCATTCCTAACCCCCTCCCCCTCTCTTCATTTTTATTTTTTTTCTTTTCCCTTTTTCCTCAATTGTTGCCGTTGCTTACACCTCCCATTTTACCTTCTTTTTCTTCTTCTTTTTGCATCAAGATTGTACTCCATCTCCTTTACTATATTTCTATAATTTTTCTTCAATTAAATCATCCCCAAATCTAAAATTTTGAACTCTAAGATCGATCCAAAACATCGCCTAGGAAGTGCCATTGTCGTTTCTCTCGACTAGCTTGTGTAAGGTCTCCTTTCTCTTCAATTTATTAATTAACTTTATCCATTAACAACCTAAATTTCTGGATCTGAAATTTAGGGGATTTTAAATGTTTTTAAGGGTATTTTTCCATATTTTAATGAGGTCTCAAACCATTTTAAAATTCAGCCCCAATTTCGGCCACCATGGGTGGTGGTGCGTGCGCACATGTGTAGAATATCCCAATTAATTCTAGCCTTAATTTGAGTTCTTGAACCCTCCTAATCAGCTATTAAACCTATTTCAATTAGGAAAAAATGTTTTTGATCGTTTGGGCATTCAAAACTCACAAATCTGGAAGCGTAAGTGCAGTTAAGCGTAAAATTAATTGTTGTTTCGACATAGTTGTAGGGTAAATGTTATGGATTGACTAAATGAAGGAATTTAATAATTATTAGCTACTGATTTTCTAGTATATTATGGAATTAGATGCTGACCCAAACTCCCCGAATCAACCGTAAAGTCAAAGAACAATCGTACATATGGTTCGCATCGATACAAGATAAGGAATCGAACTAGTTGAATTTGTAAAATAGTTATTAATTCAAAAATTGGTTTGAACCCATAAGTGAATAATTGGGAGTTGGTTAAGTGGCAAATTGATTGGATTTATACTGAATTTTTATTTAGAATTGTATAAAGGTTTATTAAGGAAAATTGGAAGATTCACTAGGGTGTCGCAAGAAAGCGAAAAATAAGGTTGGGGTCCTAAACTTTTAAAATTTGTTTAATAATGATAAATGTCGTGTTATATTTGATAAATTAGCTTGTTTATTGGTTTGGCATAGTAGCCAAAATATTAGTTTTGCGAGTGGTCGAACCAGGTACGTTTCGAGCCTTAAAAGATTGATGTGTTGGCAAAATTGCTAGTTTGACTGTATGAATGTGTAATTGAGATTGTTATGTATGATTATATTATGTGATATGAGAATGTTCGATTGAATGGTATGAAATGTTGAGATATTAGATTTATTCATGATTTAAATGCATAAAATATTTACTATGATATATACACGTGAGGTTGCTATTGGTGCACAATGAGATTCGTAAAGTATATAAATTGTATGATATTGATAGATACCATCTTAATGGTAATTTGGAAATTGAAACACTGCTTCATTTTTCTGAAAGTATGTGATTATTGAGGACATGTTAAACATGTCTAATAAATGTGAAAAGTATTGAAATATGATTATATATGAATTTGTATGACATATTGCATGTGCATTGGGATGAGATTTTATGGTTGACGGAGGAGTTCCGTGGAGTACCAGCGGCATATTAAATCTGTATATATTTTTAGTCAGTGCACTGCATTTGGAGTACCGAGGGGATTGGCGATTATATCACAATATTTATTTGATAGTTTCACTGCATTATTGATTATTGGTGGTTTTACCACATTGAGCTTTGCTCACATACGTTGGAGCTTGGTAGACAGGTTCTAGGGAAGTCGTGGTGTGTAACGGATGGTATGGGTAGGATCTTACATGTGCATTTTTCACGATCATGTGCATTTGAAATTATTATTGATAATGTTTGTTTGTGCTATTGGTACCTCTATAAAATTGCCTGTATGAATGCTTAATACTTGTTTAGTCTCACACTGAACTTGTTAAGCTCACCCCATTACCTCAACTTCTCAGGTAATGATCGAACTTAGGATCGAATTTGGCATGCGGACGTACGACAGACTTTGGACTTTACTTCGTCATATTATTTTAATTGAATTATATTTTTAGGTTATTTTATTATTATTATTCGGTTTTTGATTGTAAAGTTTCTTTAAACTGTGGTTTGGGACTATTCGAGGTTTTAGGGTTTTTCATGCATGCATGACACACATATTTGGTATAGAAATGTTGAAATGGACTATGCATGATATATGGCTAAATTAATAATTTGACTAGTAATGGTACATTTCTGCTACTAAGAAGATGACAAAATGATTTTTCAAAGGCAACGCTGTTAGTAAGGTTTTACAAAAACTCACCTAATTTGCTAATTTAACTTAATCATGGTTGGACTAAGTAAATGGATGTTTTCCAAAACTAACAATAGAAACCACGATTTTATAAAATGGAGTACTTGAAGGTTTTTAACTATCGTTAGGGTAGGTTTGACACTAAGATGTCCAATGTGGCCTTCCCGATTCAACTATAACGTTTAGGCCATGTTTGGAAGATTACAGAAATGCATTTAATGCATGCTTGTAATAATAGAACATGGAAGGGAGTTTTAAATGGGTTAGATGAAGTTAGGACACGAGAATGGGAATTTCTGTTAGATACCGTTATATGGTGTTGCTAGGTACACCCGTGATGTACAAAGCTCTGGGTCTTGTGAAGGGGACACTACGGTGTTCAGGCATCAAGGTATAGGAATGAAGAAATGGAGGAATGGGTGAAGGAATAGTGAAATTGGAATTCTGTTAAGATTCTACCATCCAGGATTGCTGGAGCAAACTGTGATATACGAAGCTCCGAGCCTTGTGCACGGGGGGGACACTTTGGTGTTTGAGCATCAAGGTGGATATAAGTTAAGACAATATTGACAGTTGTTAGGTTCCATAGAGCAACACCGCGACGACAGTCAGCAGGCTCTATGGATTGACACCACGATGTGTTTGAATATGATGAAGAATTGTCAAAATTGAATATGATGAAGAAAGTGATAGTGGTGAAGACTCCATTGACCATACATATTTTCACTTACTAACAAAGATAGAATTGATGTGTGAAATCAACGAACTTGTGAAGATGTATGTAAAAGTAAGAAGGAAGCCTTTAAAATGGAAATCCTCTACAAGAATCAAATTATTGACAAAGTCAACAAAGAACTTGATAAAGAAAAGTTGACTCTTAAAAAATTCGAAGGGAAAAGTGCTAAAGAAGACGAGATTCTGTCGACACAGAGACTTGAACTTAGTCGACGTGGTTTTAGTATCCAAAAGATGGTATGATCATTGATTTTTCCTTTACTTCCTTTAAGGCTAACATGGGTGCTTCTACTATGATAAATACATGTTATAGGAAGACAAAAAAAATTTCATGCCACTGTTGCAGAAAAGAGGGTCACATAAGACAATACTATTACGAGCTACTAGAAGGTTTTAAGAAGTTTAATCTTGGTGTTAGCGTTGTTCAAACAAAGTTTGGGACAAGAAAACAACATTCAAGGTGAATATGGGTTAAAGAAGGTGAAAAGAGTCTACTGGTTGTTCGCATGTCTTTGAAGATAGCCATAGAAGAAGTCTGGTATTTGGGTTGCGAGTGTTCAAAGAACATGACCGAAAACAAAGATTTTATGAAGTATCTACATGAATGTGATGTCTGGAAAGTTACTTTCGGAGATGGTCACAAATGGAGGATTGACTTGCCGTCAAATGTAGTAGTCAATTCGGGTCAATTCCGCATTTAAGGAGTTTGTTTTCTAAGCAATTTAGGATTTTAATTTACGTTTTCTGTAATTAGGCTTTAAGATTAAAATTTAGTAAAAATAAATGGTTTTAACACATTTTGTAGGTTTTGTGATCCAATAGGCCGACACGGGCCTTAGGTTGTGCTAATTGGTTCAATTGAGTGTATATGATGGAGATATAAAGGACCAATTGAGTGGAAGAAAAGGTCGAGTGATATACAAGCTTCCCAGGACATCAAAGCACAGAATGAACGAGACAAGGCAGTAATTGGGTTATGTTTCGCACCACGCAATGGGTGTGGTGCAACACAAGGTCGACGTGTTGCCAAATTATTTCGGGGTTATTTTCGTCTGTGCAATCAAACTTATACGAAGACCTAGGACATGCCGAAGACCTAATTTGGGTTGCCAACACCTCAATAAATAAGACACTAGAGGTTGAATTTAATCAAGTCGTCCTAGACGCCTGAAAAAACCCTTGTAGTTTAGAATTAGTTTCAGTTTATTTTCTTTTCGGCTTTTTAAATACTTTCTTGTTTTCCTCTTAAATCAGTTTTGATTCAAGAACTTATTTATTTAATTAAAGTATTTAGTTTATATTTTCCTTTGTATTCGTTTTATTTCTTTATTCTAATCGAGAGATTTGCTACCCCGTTCCCATTCCATATTTTCCTTTGCATTCGAATACCTAATCGATGACTAATCCATTCTAGACCCGTAATTTGAAGTTAGTTACAAACCCTGAAGCGAGTTGATCTTCCTGATTGATTTATCGATCTATTTCGTTTGTTTATTGTTCTTTATTTATTTCTTTCCATTGTTTATTTATTTTCCCACTCTATATTTTCCTTTGCATTCGAATACCTAATCGATGACTAATCCATTCTAGACCCCTAATTCGAAGTTAGTTACAAACCCTGAAGCGAGTTGATCTTCCTGATTGGTTTATCGATCTATTTCGTTTGTTTATTGTTCTTTATTTCTTTCTTTCCATTGTTTATTTATTTTTATCTATCAACCTATTTTATGATTTATCGCAATATAGAAATTAATTAGTACTATTTAGACTTATTATTGTAAAAAGCATTTTCATTGTTTATTTCATCCTCCCTTGGATACAATCATCAGAATACTTCTGGTATTTTTTGCACATCTATATTACAATTTGATCTGTGTACTTGCAGACACCGCCGTTATCAATTATTATATTTTTGGTGTTATATTTATTCTACAAACGATAGTGCGTTTATAGGCGGTCAAGTTGTTGGCGTCGTTGCTGGGGAGGTTTCAACAATAAATTTTGAAAACAAAATTTTACAATTAATAAGATAAGTAGGAAAGTTAGGACCTATAGATACAATTTAATTCTTGTTTATTTATTTTTATTTGTATTTTTAATTTCTTTTCAGATTGTTTATAATCCGAAGCTCCAACACTCTAATTGAACCTTACCCATATCCGGAGCAACTACTCA